>JASCQY010002958.1:0-10953 GCA_030264315.1 Sardinella tawilis
GTTTTAGTGATCAACCGCTTATAGTGTTCAAATTGACTCTGGACCAACGTGATCACTATAACCGGTTTCCACTGTATTACATTATCATTATTACATTGTGTGTGCCCTCCTACAAAATACGAATCGCAGCCTTACTGTATCTTCTGCATTTTGTCTTCCTAGTGGCCAACATTCACAAACCATCTATCAGAATGTAGACCAGGCCCAAAGTCAGCCTGCAGGGGGTGAAGGAGACCAACCTACCTATATACCTCTTCAGACGGGTGAGTGGGTCAGGATACTGGTGTTGGCTGACTGGTTTTATGAGAGACATGTACTGGTATATAAACTCTGTCACATCCCTTAGTTCATGAAGATGTCTATCAAACAATTACTGTGAAGGACTGAAGAGAGGAAGGTACAGTGTGTGCTTACTTATACTTTATGTTTGCTTATTTTTGACATTTGCGGCTAATTGCAACAGTAAGAAAAGGTACAATGTCTTGATGTAACAGCAATATTCAATTCCACAATGCAGAGAATGAACAGGCTTCCACAACACTCCATTGTCACAAGGAAACAGAAGGTGTACAGATTTCATGAATAAGGACCTAACTCAGTGTGACCCCAACATGTGCTTCAAGTATTTGAGTATTTAAAGGTACACTATGCAATGTTTTTAGGTTAATTAGTTCATTCCGGGGTGAATGAAGGCTATTTCACCGCCGTCAACCCCTTCCTACCGGTTTTACCGCATTTGCAATGTGAAAAGTCGTTGCCCCGCGCCCATAGGGCAAAGCAAAACTGAAACCCAAATGAAGCTGAAATCGCATTTATTACCTTATTAGTCAACGTAACTCCACAAAAAATGATCATTGTTGGTTTGTATGCTTTGGTCTGAAGAGTAATCCACATTAATTGGTGAAAATGTACAATCTTGTCGCTATATTTTAAATAAATCGTCGCCTGTAGGGGGGAGGCTTACATAGTGCACCTTTAAATGTGAATGTCAATTTTGACAGAATTTCTGACTGAGGTACAACATTCACAGTCAAATCTTTCTTAAAGGAGAAGTTCAGTGTGAATCAATCCATAGCCCTGTTGTTAGAGGTCACTGAATGCTGCAAAAAGAATGAAAAAAAAATTCTGCAACACAGACCGAGTTACAGAACAATAACTATTGTTAACTGAATGGGGCATAGCGAAATGAAACTGAGAGTAAGACACTTAGTGTTAGTTGCCCGGTTCATTATTCGGTCTATGTTGTATCTATTTTTTTCGGTAACACTTTATTTTAATGTGCCGCTATTACAGTGCTAGTACATGTTGTTACACAGGTTGTACCACTGTACCTAATTAGGTAGGTAGGCCTACACTGTAACAGCAACACATTAAAATAAAGTGTTACCTCTTTTTCCTATGAACAGCATTCAGTGACCTTGAACAACAGAGCTATGTATTGATTCACACCGAACTTCTCCTTTAATGAAATTTAAAATGGTCTGCTTTTGTTGCTGAATTATTACCATTGTTTCAGTTGCTTTCCAGTGAAACGCATTCTTGTTTTTTTGTTGTTGTAGTGTTTTTTTTTTTTCTAGCAATAAAATATGGCCAAATGGTGCAAGTACAGTATTTTCTTTACATCTGACCGTCTATTGTCAGCAATGGCAGAAGTTGTTTTCATCTGTTAATTTCAACTGTCTTCTATTATTGTTGGCAAGTTGTTTAATCAGTTTACAGTATTTGTAACTATTTTCTGTAGTACTGCAAAGTCATTATTCCATATTCAAAGACTATTCCAATTGGCTAAGTAATGTTACTTCACCTTCAAATTAATTTCAGCAACTCTTGAGTTAGCTCTTGTCAAGGCAAACAAACATACTGGCAGTGTCAACAGATCTAACAACACAGGGATTTGATTTTTTAAATGAAAACTTAGATTAAAATCCAGCTAATCACAACCCTGCTACCTCGTTAGCTGACAACGCTAGCTGATGTTACTAGTCTGTTTAACATACGATAAAGCGGTTTTCTCTGTAAAACGTGCTTTTACACAATTTTTAAATACTGAAAGGCCCACAGGATTGCTATTGTAGTTAGATATAATTTAATATACTGTACATCTGATAGATTTTGTAAAAATTATAAAATGTACAGTGGTTCTGATGGTGTCTGGAGGTTTTCTGCCTGCAATTGCAGTTTTGGAACGTTGGTGATGGGAATGTTTGCAAACAATAAGAGGGGTCTATAAGTTATAAGTTCTTAATCTGTATGTATGTGTGCCACATTAAGCCCATAGCCTACCCGTGTTCATCGTGTTTATTATGTTAGGTGTGAAATAGGTGTGGCCAATCACATCATTTGTATTTCCCGCCAGTTTCTTTGTTTGAGAAACATTTAGAGCAACACGCCACCATTTGTGAAAATATGTTCATTTTCCATCTCCTCTCAAGTTAATTAATTGAGCCAAACCTTTCTCCTGTTCATCCAGTCCTTCTCTGAGTCTGGATATATCACTTTTCACTTTAATCATTGAATCGGATTGGACCGTTAGCATATTGCCTGGTCTAATCCGATTCAATGATACATGCTAACTTTGAGCTAAAAAGTGGTACCACTAAACTCAGAGAAGGACTGGATGAACAGGAGAAAGGTATGGCTCAATTAATTAACTCCAGGGGAGATGGAAAATGAACATATCTCCATAAATGGTGGCGTGTTGCTTTAAGGTGAAAACCTCCTTTGTTTAATGAGACCTGTTGGTGTAAGCCCTTGTGGCGAGCATCATGTATGGGTCTCCCTTGGTCAGGCCTTTGACCTGTTCATTGTATTGCATCATTTCTGTTGTCTACTGTTTTATTGTCTTTCTGTTTATCTAAATAAAACCTTGATTTCCAGTTTCCAGCATTTGACCAGTCTACGATTTATGAACCATATTTCGATGCTTTTACAGGGAACGATTCAAGCCATGCCGTTATCATCATTTTAGCTCGTCTTTGGCCCACCTACGTATGTCAGAAATACCGCTCCGATTCTTTATCCCAAATTTTTGGGGTAAACATAACATGCTTTATGGATCTTTGCTAGAGTACCTGCAGACACAATTCAAATTGTGCTCTCGCGAGATCTCTGGACTTCCAGAGTATCAGTTTGGTATACTGCGTACACATCATCAAAACAAACTAAACCAACAGTCCAAATAACCCCAGGGTTGGACCAAAGATCTAAGGTGAGTGTTCCCAGAGCTTTTTAGGTGAGAACTGGGTTAGGCTTTCTGACTAGAAATGATGTGAAACACTCCTGGCACACAGACAAGGCTTGTAGTCTTCAGTCTTTAACTGTGGATAAAGCACAAGGGAGGCTGTTCTCAGGGACTGCCGATGTGGGTCTACAAGCTGACTATAGGCTCAAAAGGACGACTGGTAGTGTTTTTAACCCGTTTCCAAAAAGATCTAAAATGACATAACATTCAGTGTGTGTGTGTGCGTGTGTGTGCATACGTCTATGCATGTGTTCATGTGTGCATTTCAATGTGCATGGAAGCATGCATGCATTTGAGCATGTACAGTAAGTATAGGTCTGTAAGTGCAACAATGTCTGTAAGTGCAGCAATGACACTAACCATGTCATCCTTCTGAAAGCCCGCATTGGGGTTTTGTGTGCTGCAGAAGGCTGGGAAAGGGGGGAGGAGCGTTAGCCCTCTGGGCTCATGTCAGCTCTAGAATATTGAACATTTGGAACGCTCCTTGCAATATCAACGTTGCAGAAGATCATGGTAACAGTGAATGTTGTAGTAAATAAGTAGTAGAACATACAGTACAAAGTTACGGAAATCTAAAGGCTGTAGACTACCTCTGAAAACCTGTGAGGTTAACCTTAATCTAGAGCATACTGTAAGTACAGAGGAAGTGGAGGGGCAGACCACATACATCCCTGCGATAAACTGATAGCATAGCACATGCGCACATTTATATGAGCCTGTGCACACTGAGTTAAGTATTTAGTCTCATAAACTGAGCTGTAATAGCCCTACACCTACAGTACATAGGTCTCTCCTGGGAATCAATGTGCTGATGCAGATGCTCTGAAAATGAAGAGTGACTATGTGCAACTTTCAAAGGTTTCTCAGTGGTCTGTAAACACAAAGAAGGTTATTACTACCGTATGTATTATGGAGGCCTATACATATTTACACATAGCCATATAAAAACATGAAAGATGGACAATGATGGGGCACATGTCACAAGAGCTCATTTTTGGCTTGACCACAAAACCCACATTGAGTTTCACGTCATGTCACAGATTTGAGCGTAGATACAGGATAGTCACAGAGCGAACAGCATGAGAAAAATTTAGTTAGACAGAGACAGGTTTAGTTCCTCTTCACAACCTTAATTGGAAAGCTGAGTACTATAAACTATACTGTAACGATCAAACTATACATAAAATAGATTGATGCCAAACAGCATGATGTTGACAGCACTCGGTGAGTATTTCCTGTAATCTTTTGTGTGTGTGTGTGTGTGTGTGTTTGTGTGCTTCACAACAAGCAGTAGATCCTCAGTCAAGCAAACCTACATATTTGTGTGACAGGAACTGATGGTGTAACTGATGTCATAGTTGTTTTTTCAGCATATTAATGGTTTGTTTATAGTTTCTCTGCTTTTCGCTCTATCTGACTGACACTTTGAGTTAAATGTCACTAAATTTGCACACATAAGCAGTGAACCATTTATATCATCTCCATATAATTTTTTTTTTTGGTCCCAGTATTCCTGTTTCATTCGTGCTACACCTCAGGTAAATGTTTTTGTCTGTAAACATTCCTTCCACGATATGCCAAAAATATACATAAAAACTCATCATGCAAGAATTCATCCTCATGTCGTTGATGACTTACCCTTGGCTGTGCAGAAATACCGTGGGCTATTATCACCATAGAGTCTCCTCAGCAGCCTTTCTACAGAGGAGACACAGTCACTCTTAGGTGTGATATCACACAGGATGGGGATTGGGAATATCACTGGATGAGGAATGATTCAAGGATTCACAGTTCTGTGAACACAACCTTCAACATATCACTCCCAGATGGGTGTGGACTGTACCAGTGTTACGGAGTAAGGGGACATTTGCAAAGCCACAAAAGTCCCAATGTTACTGTTTCCTTTCAAGGTATGCATTCAATGAAGTACACTTGAAATACAAAAAACATCTGTTTTAAGAATTTTCGAAGAGCTTTTCCATTCTTATAATTGGCAGGAGATTACTGGTAGTTCTCAATAGAAATGGGCTATGATGGACTTTTCCTGTATGAACCAAACTTTGAATAGGCTCTTGTGAAATGTGAACTTGCGCAACACTGCTGTACTATGTCTCAACCCTGCAGTGAGGCAAGGCGACTAACTCATTTTATCATTATTTTTCCATCACCTTAAAGCGTGTCCTTCTCTCATATCTCTCCATAGCCCTCCCTACATCTACCCTGACAGTGGACCCTCAGAGTCCTCTGTTCACCGGAGAGACAGTCACTCTGAAGTGTGATGCGTCTGGAGTGTCCTACGGTGGGTGGACATATAAGTGGTATAAACCATCCAGTTCTGAGCCAGTAGTCGAGTCTGTGACAGACACCTACACCATTACTGCAGTTTCTGAGTCTCATCAGGGTTCTTATTGGTGTCAGGGACAAAGGACAGAGAGACCCACATCAACAGAAAGGAGCAATCAAGTTAATATTCAGGTGATGGGTAAGTATCCTGTATGTCCACAATGTAAAGGGTGTGACCTGAGTCTGATAGATGTCATGGAGATGAAATCACATTTTTGTTTTTTTCTGGATGTCTGGATCCTCAGCCACACTTCTACCCAAAGCTACAGTGAGTGTAGAACCCCAGAGCTCTGTGTTCACGGGAGAGAGACTCATTTTGAGGTGTGTGATAGAGTCTCACAGTGGATGGACCTACACCTGGTTCAAAAATAACGTCTCTATGGAGGATCAGACTGACAGTAGCGTCACCATCACTGCTGTTGCTAGCACTGATGAGGGTCAGTACTGGTGTGAGGCCCGGAGGACAGACAGACCCACATCATCGCGAAAGAGTAATAAAGTTCATATTCAGGTGAAAGGTGAGAATGTTCCTCTTATCTTAAAGGTATAGTTTGGTATTTTACACTTTAAGCCCGTTTTCAGTATTGCCTAGGATGCAAACAAGTAGTTGTCACCGAAATCTCAAAGATTGGTCCTGTCGCGGCTATTTGGCTGCTTTAGAATCTATTCTGTAGGGCTTCAGCATTGCCTGCTATGTGCCAGGCCAATCCTATCCTTAAAACACCCCTAAACCCCTAAATCTTAAAAGATTTGCAACTCACTGAGTGGTTACTGGCCTTCAACGATCTTCCATAGCAGGTTTCATAAAGAAATACAACTTCTGTTCAGAATATTCCCTAAATCCTAAATATTCCCTGTTCAGATATTTCCTAAATCCTGGAACTACTTTTTCCAGATACCTCACAACTGTGTATAAACTTCCACTCTGTATTTGAATATGAAGATTACAGACAGAAGTTGTATTTCTCTATGAAACTTGCTATGGAAGATCGTTGCACATCTTTTAAAATGAACATTTAGGTGTTAAATGTGTTTTAAGGACAGGATCGGCCTGGCACATAGTGAGCAATGCTGGAGCCCTACTGAGAAGATTCTAAAGCAGCCAAATAGCCGTGACAGGACCAATCGCGAGATTTCGCTTAAAGTGTAAAATACCAAACTATACCTTTAAATTTCTACAACGGTAAGTACTCAGTCCCAAATATAAAATGTTGATCCTTCCTGTTCCTTCCTACTACTATGCTTACTTTCACAGCTCTGCCAAAACCTAAACTGGTTATTGAACCTCAAAATCCGGTGTTCATTGGTGAGACCGTCACTCTGCAGTGTGGCTTTAGAGCACACAGTCAATGGGCATATAAATGGCATAAGGACAACAGTTCTGAACCATTCAATACATCTGCAACCAACACAACAACCATCAGACAAGTGTCTTTATCCGATGGGGGCCATTATCGTTGTCAGGGAGAAAAGAGACAGAGAGCAGTTTCATCACAAATGAGTAATGAAGTCAGAATTCAGGTGAAGGGTGAGTATGTCCATTATTTGTCATTCTGTCCTCAGTGTCAAATATACAGTAGGGGAAGCAGATCCATTTGCACTTTTTTTTATTCCCACAGCACTGCCAAGGCCTAAACTAAAAATAGAAGCCCAGAGTCCTGCGTTTCCTGGAGACGTAGTTGCATTCAAGTGTGAGTTTAAGTCTTCAGTTGGCTGGAAATTCAAATGGTATAAAAACAACAGCCCGACGCCAGTGGCTGCATCTGACACCCCCACAAGAAACCAGACTGTTGATGAGACAGATGAGGGTGTGTACTGGTGTCAAGGAGAGAGGACAGACAGACCCACCGCATCACAACGCAGTCAAGATGATCACCTTCACATTATACGTAAGCAAATTACCTCAAGGGCAATAATATAAAGCTGGGATAGTTTAATGTAATGTGACATCTATTCTACTGGATGTAAAGTAAATGTCATGGCTAGCAGATTAGCCGGGTTTACATTGACACTTTTAATCGGAATAGACACGGAATAAGTGCTTAATCGAAATAAGAATTAGTATAGAATTTCTGATCCGATTAAAATTCTAATCGAAATGAAAGAGGTTGTTTATTCCATTCCTATTCTGATTGATCAATTATAGACACAGTCGATGTGATTTAAATTGTTTCACACATGCTCATTGCTCATTCAAAATGAACAAGCCTGTATTTCATGGAAATAAAGTCCATAATAACTATTTCACTGTCACCGTGATCTTCCACAACATTTTGCTTACACTCTGGGACAACTATGGGACCATATAGGCTGATGTAGGCTGGTGATATCTTTGCCAGTTTTCTGAGACAACAGACAGCAGTTTACTCTGCTCACCTGGCATCCAAGTTTCACCCACTTCAATGTGATGTGCTGAACTCCTTTGATTACATCCTAAGCTCACTGAGAAGACGTCTTTCAGTATCATTTTAAGGTGATGGTATTGAAAACTGGCTAAATGTGCGCCTACGTCACATCATGACCACTTAATGTCCGATTGGAATAGAATGTTGCTCCATGTAAGCAGACATTCCAAAATTTTTAATCAGAATAATTTAATCGGAATGGCAGAAAATATCCATGTAAACCCGGCTAATGTCATGGAATGCCATGGCCAATGCAGTCCTTCTTTATACTCCTGTCTGTTTCCACAGCTTTACCTAAAGCTAAGCTAACAGCCGAGCCCCAGAGTCCTGTGTCCACTGGAGAGACAGTCACTCTGAGGTGTGTGATAGAGTCTCACAGTGGCTGGACATACAAGTGGTATAACGACAAAGACAGCAGCGTTGTGTCTGAGGGGACCAACTCCACCATCAGCCGAATTACTGGTGCTGATGAGGGCAGGTACTGGTGTCAGGGGGTGAGAAGAGAGAGACCCACAGCATCACAGGTCAGCAATGCAGTTCATATTCAAACAAAGGGTGAGTAATTTGTGTCAATGTCAATGTCAGCGACCTCCGAAACCTGAAACTCAGATACAACCACAAGGTGCATTTTAGCATAATTATCTAGCAGGGTTTCAAAGGGTTTCTAAGGTCTTGACTCTCGTGGTTTCAGATTCTGGATCAAATCATTTTATAGTGGCTGTGGCTGTGGCTGGTGGTGTGGCAGGTGGAGTAATCCTCACTGTTGTCATTTTAAAAGTACTTCCACGCTGCTGCCAAAGAAAGACAGGTGAACTTGCCCATTTTCAAACTTTTACATCCTGTATACTGTACCAGAAATCTTGCTTTGATTAAATTCAATAGAATATTATTTTCAATAGACTGAGTGTCCTCACTTTCAGATGAATTTGGTCTTGTCTTGCTTGCATCTCTATAGGTTCTGTGTTGAAGCCGTCTAATGCTGGGCCGTAAGTAACCCCATCAACCACAGCACTCATGTGCTTTGAAGCTGGAATGTTGAGGAAAATTGGACAGCAACAAGTATGGCATGTAGTATGAAGTGACAATGTGGCAAGTCTACAGTACAGGAGCACTGAAATAAAACTTTTATTTTGGTGTGAGAAATCATGAATTAAATTAAAATGTCGTTTGTTGACATGGTCCAATGAACCAGTGTTATGATAGCTAAAAAGAGCATGTTGATATATTTATTTTTACTTTTATTTTTAAGTCCACAGATGGACAACTTTCAGCAAAATTTTCAAGTTTCCCACTTTTTTTTTTTTTTTTTTTTTGGACAAGATGTGGCATTTACGTGGCCCTTCACCAGGACACATTTAGTATACATTTCCTGTTTATTTCCATATCTTATAAATGCACCAGTAGTGGCTCAGGCAATCTGTGAACAGAAGTTAATACAGATACCTCTAACTCAGGACTGTGACTCGTCATTGACTGAGCCACTGATTTGTCATTTAGATTGCTGTCTCCCTCTAGTGGTTTGGCAGAGAGAAACACCAGCGACTACCAGTGTGCTGAAGGTGAGGGAGGTCTCTGAGAGACCGAGACCCTGAATCTTTGTTGTAGCTTGCTTCCTTTGTCCTATCTTGTAAACTTGAAACTAAACACAATTTTCTATTTTAGGAAGTCCTCCTATCTATGAGACCATTGAACTCACAGAGCAGATCAGGCCAGGTAAGATTTCCACGGGCAATCAGTGTTATTGATTACTGATCACACTGCCAGTCTATTCACTGAGAATTTTTTTAAAATTTTGACAGTGGACACAGTGTATGATAAACTATCAATAAGCAAAATGGGTATGTATCATGATTCTTTTGAAATTTACATTGTATTACTGAGAGTGTTAAGCATTGCATGCATCTCATTTTTTCTCATGTTATGTCAGTACCTCAAATGCCACATTACATAGCCTACTAGAGGAGGGCTCTGGGGGAATGTAAGTTCTCAAATAAGCTTCATGAAATAATGAAACACAACTTGTTGGCAGCCATGTTGGAGGATCCATCTGATGCAGGCACACGTACTTTTGGGGGTAAGAACTCTTAAACGAATTCTGCGGAGTGAATCAGTTAGAGGTAGCGGCTAGTTCTCGAATTCGGTCTACGTTCTTCCTACCGATGTAGTTCTGATACCTATCGACAGAACAGAGCTTCGATTCGATTCACTCCGGAGAATTCCTTTAAAAACAACTAAGCCATGTTTTCTATGTTAGCATTATACAGTAGCAGCCCATAATCAATGCATTACAGAACACAGGCACTCCCAGGTCTGTGCCTTCCATTTGAAGTCACACACACGCACACACACACACACACACACAAATGAAAAAAAAAAAACACTGTTGATGCTTGATGTGTAACACAAAGGAAAGGCTGTGCCCACATTATAGTGATATAGTCATGTACTGTCTCATTATCAAACACCACAATCTTTTACGCTCAAAAATGACATAGAAACCCACATACTATACCAGGAATACAGCATGTCTTATCCTTCCTCTTTGTGCTTTCATGTCTAGGAAATACTTGTTCAGCATCCAGTCCCTGTTCATCAGTGGAATGAAGCCACATTGGCAGGGAAGAGAGCAGCCAGCTGAAGATGAAGCCCCACTGTTTGACTTTAGTTCAACTGGGCATCTATTGTTCTGTTTGATACACGTATTTGACACGTGAAGTGTAGCCTATTTATTCATTGTCTGTTGGCCATAAGTTTTGTTTCTTTCTTCTTCGGAATGAACTTTGTGTAGCCCTTCACACTGTGGTGTTGTTGTTATTGTTGTTATTGGGAAACTTTGAGAAATAATAATAATAATAATAATAATAATAGCAACCTAATAAAAACTTAAATTCATGTTAAAGAATTTCTGGCTCTGTGTGACACCTTTGATCTAACTCAGCAAGTACAAGGGCCTACTCATGTGCA
>JASCQY010002995.1:0-10952 GCA_030264315.1 Sardinella tawilis
TGTGTGTGTGTGTGTGTGTGTGTGTGTGTGTGTGTGTGTGTGTGTGTGTGTGTGTGTGTGTGTATGTCTGTGTGTGCCGGCACAATGAAGAGGGAAGTGTGTATTTGTGCATACTGAAATGAACTTCCTCTGAAGACCAGTTATTCAGAATTATTACCCTCTGTGGCTGATGTCTCCTGATACAAAACACCAAGTGCTCCTTTCTTAAAGCCTGTTAAAGGAGCTTTATGGTTTTTCGGGGTGAAACTAGCGAGATAACCACCTCCAGACCATACAGAAACCTCACAAATGCCACCGACAGTCCTGCCGAACAGATGAAAGCTTGGTATTTTAGCTTTTATTTTATTTGGTGTATTTTAATGGTATGGTTGGTGATTCTGCGCACAGCAGAGTGTGAAACCTTGAGAAACATGGCCCACTTATCCTGGATGAACACCTGGATCACCCCCCCCCCCCCCATAGGTGTACTTACCTGTCCTTAAGTACCGTATAACGTCAGAGGTAATTTGAGGATGATGCCAAAACGGCTTTTGTATGAAAACACACCGACAACATTGCAAACTGCAGCCCTTCCTCAGGCCAGTCCTTGCATTTGTAGGGACAGAGCCCAAGATGAGATCACTCACTTGTGGTCAACTAAGTATTGCACCTACATGTGGCAAAGGTTTATTTTTGGCATGTCCTGGTTTGCTTTTGTTCTTTTTTTGCCTTCTCTCTTCTTCTGTGAGTATGTGTTGACCTAAACCGAGTATTTGTGGGAACACTTCAGCCACTGCTCTACTTTGCACATCCGTAATGAAGACGTGCACATGCCCTGATGATCAGATCAGATGGGTGAAGATGCTAGCATGGTCGAACAGAGGCTATGGCCATTCGGTAGTAAGAGATGATTGCTTGCTGGATGTGTTGAAGTTTAAAAAGATTGGATCGGCCCTTGACTGAAAGCATTCTAGCTCTGCATTCACAACGCCTCCCTCTCTTTGCTGATTGGATGGTAAAATTTCCACCGGAGACAGCAAGTTCAATGGGATCAAATCCAGACTGGCACTGTAGGGAGACGATAATCGAGGGGAAATGTGTAAGAAGGGGTGGCCAAGCTATTGACATGCTGGTGTACCTCCAGCTCTCTATGGCCCCTACACTAGCAGGACACAGGATCAACTTGGTTTATTGTCCACGTGGACTAAAAAGTATCTGTGTCTGTGTGAGTGTGCTCAAAGTGAAAAGACACACACACACACACACACACACACACGTGTTTTAAGTTTTACATCTTGCGGCATACACATCACATCCTGTAATTACAGCAGTGCTCAGGACCAGCATTCCAGTGGCTGCATCCCTGTGATCTAAGGCAAGCCCACAGGTGGGATTGACCAGCTCACTCTCTCAGCAGGGGGGGGGGTTGCTGTGTGCGCGTCTCTCGGCAGGGTTTGCTCAGCAGGGGCGGTAACCCCCCCCCCCCACACACACACACCCCTGGGCTGCGTCCATGTAAAACAAGTCTATGGTAGTTATTGGCAATCCTGCTGATGCACAGGGCATGGTATTCTATAAGCTCCAGAAAAGGCGAGCAGATCAGTGTGTCAGAATAAACTCCGGCTGGTTGATCAGAGTACTTTTTTTTTTTTTTTTTTTTTTTTTTCCCTCTCGTGCAACAGCTGCCCAACAGATGTCACATTGGCGGTTATTTCTGGCTGTCTTGTGTCCACCCAGTGTAAGGGAGCTGACAGCCCTGATACAGAAGTGTGATGGGATGAGACATGCTGCCTTTGGTCACTTAGGTGACCTTTTCTTTCAGTCTCAACTCAATCAATAGATATTTTCATCAGTTGTTATTTTCATAGCAGTATACAGCCTGAAGCCTTGGCTTCCAAGAGCCAGCTATTGGATAAGACTCTTCTCAGACAGCATAGTCATAACTAGAGCAAACTAGAGCAATGTCTTGCAAAGAACAACTACAGCCAAGCTGGTGCTAATATAAGTTTGTTGGTTGGCTAACCGGTGTCCTTAGGTAGTGTAGTTTACAATGGCATATTATGACATTCCTTTATTCATAGTGTATATTTACAGTCCTGAGTTGTCACAAGTTACAGAACTATGCAGTGCTACAGTATACGGTAGTCTGGATGGCTTTATAGGCTTACTTCACCAAGCCTGCCAAAGCTAAATCATTTTGTGAAGAATAGCTTCCCATAACAGATCTGAAAAAAATAAATTTGTCATGCTGACGATAGCAAATTGTTGCAAAGTATTTTAATGGACATGCATCCACTCTTTTCAACCCTCACTAGTGACTTCTAAAACTTAACCTCAGTGTACTTGTTATGTCTAGCTTCATTGTTAGGCTTGGTCCATTTCAATACGCATTTAGAAAAAGATTTTTTTTTTCCAAATTGCAATGTAGGCCTATAAGAGAATCCCATTAGTCCAGTATTTCTGAGATTCATTTTTGAACAAGTCTGTTAGACAGTCATCTTGTGATCTTGTCATGAGTGCCACTCTGGTCTGTCACGTGGGTGGGTACTTCCTGTTGGCAAAACAGGAAAGCCAGTGTGGTTTCTGCATGTGCTCACCATGTTGGTTCACTCTGTGGTTGACAGAGAAAATGGGTTTCGGGGCAACGGCATCACTGCACTGAAGTGAAATGCTGATGACGGTATGTCTTCAGCCCTTTTGTACCTGCAAGAGAAAATGACCAATCTTGCAGTACACTATTTTAACATAGGCTGGATCCTTATGTTCTCCATAACCCTAAGCCTTGAAATCTCTAGTACTGAACTAGCATGGATTAGCCACTAGGACTGAACTAGCATGAATTCGCCACACATGAATGGAATCATGCCCGTTAAGTGTTCATGACTTGAGGGATCATGACTTGGGGTTTAGGGGGTAGACTGGAATACAGCCCCAGTCTTTTCAAGGTCTCTTCATCTTATCTTGGCGGTGGCCAGGTGGCGTGTCTTGATAGGGGAAGTGAGAGTCAGGCTTGCCTGTAAAGGTCAGTGAAGAACTTAATAGCCATTCAAAATGAATGACCAATCAAAAGAATGGAGAACTGATTACACTTAAAGCCCTACCTCTTCTCCCTGGAGCTGTGTGTGTGTGTGTGTGTGTGTGTGTGTGTGTGTGTGTGTGCGCGTGTGCGTGTGCGTGCACATTCACATGTGTGTATTCATGCATGTGTTTAAGTGTAGGGCAGGCATACGTGGTCATTTCTTTTCTCGCAAATGTCAAGCATGTCAGCCATGCCCTGTTGGAGGAAGCCACACGTGCAGCAATTGAATCTTGGAGTCAGTGTTATTGGGTTGGACGCAGGCATGTTGTTGGTGGATAAACGTGTGTGTGTGGTGTGTGTGTGTGTGTGTGTGTGTGTGTGTGTTTGTTTCCCTTTTGCTCAGCTGGCTGAACATGGCATTTGCAAAGCCAAGGTCAGGGTTCAGTCTCGAACGGGAGCAAGTTCTCTGAAACAATGCATGCATTCACTGAAGCATGGAGATCCTTGGATTCTGCCCGAGCCTGTCAGTGTTGTGTCTGAATTCTAGTGATTGCAATTCTGCGCCTCGCTTAAGAAATCTCTTCTTGTGACTGACTGACTCACTTCCTTCAGAATGATTGGCCTGATATTTAGCCACCTGTGTTTTTCACTGTCTTAATGATAATTCAAGTAATCAAGTTCTGAAAATAAACTGATTGGTGAATAGGCAGGTGACCAAACATTTGTGTTGTTTTGGACCATGTGTTCTTTTTCTATTTTATTTAGAGAATTAAATAAGATTTGTTCTGTGTACAAAGAGGGGTGGAGTTCAAGATTCAAGATTCAAGATTATTTTTATTTGTCCTGGAGGAAATTTGTCTTGGACAAACACATATCTGCCACAGAACATCCAACACGACATTGACAGTTTCATACAGATGATGACAATACACATAAAGATAAAGTGCATAAAGTGCACTACCTAAAGTGCAAACCCTAGGTGCATCCATAAGTGCATCTCTCCAAACATACATACACACATGCACACACACACATGCCCACACACACACATGCACACACACAGTGCACACACACGCACACACACACAGGTTGGGGTTAGGGTTGGGCGCTCCTCTCACAGCAGAGTTTGCCATTCCACTTCTATACGTGCAGCAGTCACTGAGATGAGAAATGTGGAGGAGACCAGAGCAGTGGCATGCAGGAGGATATGAGCAGCAGGTATAAACCCGAACACTAACCCTGCAGACAGACCCTCAGAGGGGCCTTGGCATTGTAGCGTGCTACCCATAGCCTATAGCGTAAAAGCATCTCTCTCTCTCTCTCTCTCTCTCTCTCTCTCTCTTATTTTTCTTCTCTTTGTTTTCTCTCTGCCTCCTCTTTATTCCTCTCTTCCTCTACTGTTTCAGAGTGGCTTTTAGTTTTGTGCTTTGGTGCGGCTGGCCGTGAGAACACTCGGGCAGGGAGAGTTTGCAGTTCTGTCACAAAGGCTGTGGATTAAAGAGATGTTCTCTCTCTCTCTCTCTCTCTCTCTCTCTCTCTCTCTCTCTCTCCTGCATCTTGTGTTTTCTGTTTGTCTATCTGTCTGTCTGTCTGTCTCTCTGTCTCTTTCACTCTCACTCTTTGTGTTTCTGCCTACCTCGGGAAGCGGGGGGATGTTTGAGGTTGTTTTTAGCCTTCTGGCAAAACAGAGGAAGTACAACTTGTCGTTACCATGCACAGCAAGGGTGAGATTTGCAAGATTTCCTCTTGAAAACCACCGTCCGTTCCAGGCATGTAGACTACTGTATGTCTGCAGCAGATGCATGCACTCAGCTAGTGCCTCACTGAGACCAAATGCAGACATTCCTGGGATGCTCAGACTCACAGAAGGCATTTCTCAGGAAAAACACTAATAACGAAGTGCCCATTCCTTTTGAAGTTTACATGGAAATATTTACAATGAAATAAAAAAAGAAGGATTTAATGAGAGTCAGACTGCCAACAAGGGGTCAGTTTTGCCCATGAGATATTCAGTATCTCCTGGGTCTTCATCACCATCATTATAACTGAGGAAGGCTTTTGCATGAGAGGTGAATCATCTTCAAGCTTGAAAAAGAAGTCCAGTTGCTAACCCTAACCCTAACCAGAATGAATGGTTTAATCATGTTGTGTATGTTGGGCCTGAGTGATGCCACAGCTGGCTCTAGCTATGTCCCATCACTCCCTCTCCTCTGCTACACCTGACTGTGCTCCTCCTCAGTGACATTCACTAGAATCATGAAGCCGTGGGGAGCAACAGAGACTGTGCCCAGTACTTTGTGTAGTTGGTTGGCAAAAGCACCAATTTGTCAGGCAGTCAACAGGTCTGTTTAAATTCCCATGCATTTCCTAACAACAGGCAGGTACTGTAGATGGTGTCAACTTAGTTTTAAAAGGAAACTGTTTTAAAAGGTCCTGTTAGGAGAGGTTGCGTTGAGAGAAAGATTAAAAGCAGTACAATTCTCAGTGCAAGCATAGCAAGTGACATGTGGCAGTTGCAGCACAGTTGCGTCCTTGTGTTCACACCAGACATGTCTCCTGCATCACCCTGTTGCTGTGCCTCCAACCCCTGGTTGAAGTCTATAGAGACCGTTTCCAACCATTTGCTACTTGCGTAAAAAACAAAAAATTGTGGCCCTTTTAATATTTTAGCCGCCTCGCTGTCAAAATGCAATTTGAACCATGTGTATCCCACACGCAGAGTGCAAGCTCTTGTTTAACTGTCAACACTCGTGCCGAAATGAGACCATCATAAAGGCAGCTGCAATATTTAACCTTGCTTGCAGTGTGACTGGGGCCTAACTTACAGTTGAGCAGTTAGTAAGTCATTTTGCATGGTCCCCACATCCCTTCACGTCCTGAAGGTTCACTTCTCTGTTCGCATGAAATGGAATGTGTGGGACGGTTGCCGCGGGTGACGCACATCTCCACGGCATTGGAGAACTGACCGCAGGGGTGGTAGAGCCGCCAGCAACAGCAGCAGACAGCCACAGCTCCAGCAGCAACTGTCTGACTGCAGACCTCATTTGAAGGCTTATTCAAGGCTGTCAGCCTGGCATCAACATGGCCATCGAAACTCTTCATAAAAATAACGGATCCAGCCCTCAGCCGAGGCCGTCACTCAAGTCGGTCAAAACAGTGGAGGCTACGCCTACAAGAAGCCAATCAGAACACCACCCACAGCCCAGCAGAAATAGAACGGTGGAGATCACACGCCAGGGAGCGAGACCGATTCCAGAGAGCCAGCAGAAAAGCCAAACCCAAGTTTTCCTAGAGCACAACAAGGGACCTTGTTTTATGCTGGTGTGTCTAGTCCTTCATATAAAATGTTGATGAACCGAGTTGACACATGACTGTGTGTGTGTGTGTGTGTGTGTGTGTGTGTGTGTGTGTGAGATTTCTCTTTTCATCTTGCACCTTTTGTTTCAAACCTCTCCTCTGTATCCTTTCTTGTTCCCTCTTTTGCTCATGTAAACCCAGTCACACACACACACACACACACACATACTCTTTCACTCTCACACACACATGCATACGGCCAGTGGTCTGCTCATGTCAACATACAGACAAGTGCTGCTTCCAAAATATACCTGACACAGCACTGTAGGTGACTCTGATGGTTCCACCAGTGGATCTGCAGATGTATTTGTGGTGGTCAGTGAGTGCGTCATGTTTCTTTTCTCAGTTTGATGAACACTTTGGATCTATTTAACACTCCTTTATTTTGGCAATACTGGACAATTGAGTCCCAGTGTCCATCCTACACCCTAAGCCCTAAACCCTTAAAGACTTAATTGGGATGAACCAGCCAATTAGGCAGCAGATTCATGCTTGTGAAGTCTGTAAGTCTGTAGTTAAGTCTCTTAACTACAGACTTAGTGGAGACATTAACTACAGGCTTCGTGGAGACATTGGGGTTTAGTCAAGGTTGGAGCGTGAGGTTTGAAGGGATTGTTTTAGCTATAGATATGGCTTCCAGGCAGTCAACGGTTTTGGTCTAACAGGAATCATCACCTCCCAGACCAAAATGGAGCAGTAAGGCCCACAAGCATGTAGCTTCCACTGATTTTCGAACAGCTAAGCGGGGTCTCCTGGGCTGGTCTAGAATCAGCATAACCTAAGGACTTGTGGAGTTTATTGCTTGTCTGAAATGGCTAAAGAAGCTCATGACCTCAGAAGCCTTCTCTGTCTCTGTCTCTCTTAAATGAGCCAGACATACTGAGGCACAGTGGGGACCACAGGCAGAAGCACCTGCCTCTGGCTTACGTAACAGCCCCCCCCCCTTACACACACACACACACACACACACACACACACAAACACACACACACACACACACACACACCATGGCTCACCAGCTGCAGTAGCCATTACTGAGCCAAATGCTTGGAGGTGTTAGTACAGGTTTCAAGGCCTAGGGAAAAAAAACAACAAAAGACGACAGGGTTCTTGTATACCCAGCAAGTGCCTTTGTAGTTAGTCGTACTGCTTCTTTTCCGGTATGTGGTTTTTCAACATATCACTCACAGAAAGTCTTTTTGTAAGCCTTTGCTTGCTGGCATCATGTCACGATGCATTAACAGGGACCTTGTATTATAGCTATTTATTTCCAACTGCTGCCTAACGGGGTTGCATGTTTGCACTGCGCCTCTTGCAAGAGCTGCTTGAGCGCCTGGCTTTGAGATTCTCCACCTGAAGCTATGGTGCATTAACGCGCTTTAGAGCTACGCTCGACTAATGTATTCTCCTGCCTCTCCAGCAGCACTCTTCAAGTGGGTGGACTGGAGTGCTTAAGCAGACCTCTGTAATGCTGGCTGTTGAGATTCTTCAATCATCACTACATTAGTATTGTGATATTTTTTTTTTTGAGACTAGTACATACAGTACACTGTTTAGCTGTGTTTGGATTTTTGTGAGTTGAGTGAACAGGGCTTAGCCTCAACTTTCTGTTTCTTTTCTAGTCACTGAAGTGGCGTAATTCTTTTGCTCCAATCTTGCTTTCTGAGTTGCTAAGAGTCCCTGAGAGGGTCTGAGAAAGGAGTGACTACAGGGGGTGGACGAAAGGGTGCCAATAGAGACGGACAGGCAGGCCAGTAAAAGGGAACGAGTCCAGAAATGGCAGAAGGGCCCAGGAGAAAAGAAGAGAGGAAAGGTGAGGGCCGCAGGTCAGACAGGCTGGTGACGCAAGGAGTGAGTGTACAAAGAGGAAGAATAGACAGTCACACAATGTGACCGTCAGGCCCATGTGTCAAACTTTACTTTGTTGTACCAATTGAGAGGGGTTGAGACTAGAGTATGGTTATGGGCTAATTGCCGTGCTCACACAAAATGATGACATTCTTGAAGGTTATTACTCCCTTTTTTTCTTGTCATCAATCAAATGGCCCTCCCCTGGGGAAACGCTTTGTGAATTCTTTTACCTTTCAATCACTTTTACTGACACTGACCTGACACTTCATACTTAACCTCACCTGGTCCCCCTTTTCTGGACTTTTCTCAGTGCTTTTTTTTCAAAGCACATTGACTAACATTGATGAAACTCAAATTCATCGCCACCCTCTCAGACAGGGTCTGCCTGCCAGTCAAACTCTCCATTCTAAGCGGTCTTGCCTGACCTTGACCAGGCCGGTGTCATTGGCCCTGCTAGATGGTTCCCCCTGCCACAGCCACTCAAGAGTTGAAATGATGCCCTGCTGCCTCTAATCACTGCTCTGATCTGAAGGCCAAACTTGCAGCATCCTTTCTGACGGTGGGATCCAGAGGAGCTGCTCCAGCGCACTCCCCCAGCAGTCGGGGCTGTCACTTACCTTAAAGTCTCGGCAGTGGATCTGTCTTCCCCTGTCAGCAGTCATGGCGTGTCATGGCAGTGTTGGGAGGCGCCTGTCAGACGCAGAGCTTGTGTGAGATGGGGAATTTGATGACCCACACGCCATCCTTTGGTCTTCTTTTGTCTACAGCATGTCCCCTGAAGCACCAGTGGCTACGTCACCAGCCTTCTGCTCTGTGTTCTATGTCCTGTGTCCTCGCCACAGGTCATGGTTGAGTTTTGCAGGTTGCATTATTAAGGCAAAGAGATTGATTAAAATCTCCTGGCACATCACTTGATATCTCCTGGCACATTACTGTATCTGAGCAGGACTGGTTTCACCCTGAGAAGAGGTCATGTGATCAGTACAGAAGCCTTCTCTCATAGGCCAGGAGATCATGGGTGAATTCCAATGACCCACCTTAACACTAAGCTCTCAGGAGGTCATGGGTGAATTCCAATGACCCACCTTAACACTAAGCTCTCAGGAGGTCATGGGTGAATTCCAATGCCCCTCCTTAACACTAAGTCCTCAATCAACCTCACGATGCTGGTTCATACCAGTTAAGAGTGTGACGATTCAGTCATTTAGGGGTTAGGGAGGACATTGGGATTTGCCCCGTCTCCTTTCTGCTGGGACTTTGGGTCATCAGGTAAACAGCCACTAATGGGTGCTGTTTGTAACAAGCTTCAGTAATGATCATTGATTCAACATGCACTGACGCATTTGTCCTAAGTGGATTATGGTGACCTATCCATGAAAGAGGCAGCACTCTCTTTCCCTGGAGCAGGAGTTCCACTCACAATGAATTATTTAGCAGGCAGTGACCTGCTTCTGCCCGGAGCATCTTGCCAAGCTCAGGAGATACTGCGCATGTTGTACAAAAGAAAGAAAGAGAGAAAGAAAGAAAAAGAAAAATCTACTGTATAACACGTTGTCCTCCTCTACATATTATGATTGTCCATCTCTAGCGGGTCTGATCTGCCACTGCACAGAGTCTATGGGCGCTGAGAGACTGTGTCTGTGAGCCCAAGCGTCTCTCTGAGGTGCAAGGAGAGCGTTGCTGTGTAGAATATGCCTGAGTCTGGCGTGTCCTAGATACTGGCAGCTCGAGCGAATACAGCCTCCTCTCTGTCTGCCTGTGCTGGTGCTGAAATTAAAATTTCATCGCATCCTCCACGCGCCTCCACACACGGGCCTAGTCAGCAAGTCCTTCTCCACATACTAGTCTTCTCTTAATTGGCCTATTTGCGCCCAGACAAATCCCTGCCTAATTTCACTGCTTTTTTCCCTCTCTTCTCTCTTTCTCTTTGCATGTTCAGCGTTTTTTTTTCCTTAGTACTCGCTCTCCTCCTTCTCTTCTTTTCTCTGTTCTCCTCTTCCCTCTCTTACTCTTTGCTTTTTTCCCCTCCATCTCTCTGCTCTGTCTCTCCATTGTTTTTGTGCCCCATCCCTGAGCACTCTACCCCATTAGCTGGTTAGGAGTTTTCTATCCTCCATCTCATCTGTGATGCGAATCAAACTGACGGTAATTTTTAAGTTGCATCATCTGAAAGCCTCTATTTCATGAATTGAATTTCAGCCTCTCCCCATATACTCATATACCCACATATACCCATACACTCCCTCATATCCCCACTGTCCACACTGATACCTTTGGAATGGGTCTGTTCTGCACTCATCTCTTCTGGATACTTCTTGGCCGAGGCAGTCAATGTTTTTTTGTGTGTGTGTGTGTGTGTGTGTGTGCGTGTGTGTTTGTGTGGTGATGCAATGCAGAGAGAGAGGTTTCAACTGTAATTACACCCTCTTTATCAAGCACGCCGTGGGAGGAAGCTGTTCCTCACAGGCTGCTGTCGATGAGGGAGGGATGAGGACAGCGCTGGTCGTCTCTATCGATAGTCCACTGGCTCCCGCGCTGCACAGGCAGCCTGAGCCGTCTCGTCCCCTGGACTCATTTGCACTGAAGTGGATGGGAGGCCCATTGGGAGCTTTTAAATGCTTTTCGTCTCAACAGGCAGTCAAGTGATACGATGCGGTATAGAGTCTGTGATCTCCTGAGGAAGTACCCTTGCATGCTATGCATCAGCACAGTTCTCATGCAGTCAGTTACAGAATGGGGGGAGAGG
>JASCQY010003022.1:0-10950 GCA_030264315.1 Sardinella tawilis
TTGCAAAAAGCATGCCTAAAAATAGAAAAAACATCAAATTCCCCATTTGCCGAGTATGTTAGAAAAATTGAAAATTGCAATGACAACTCAATTTTCCATTTGTGTCAGAAGGTGGAGAAAGTGGAACAATCCACTGCAAAGCGTTACACGGACCCTGATGGATCTCAAATCTGTGAGACCACCACATCAGAGTAACCTCCTGTAATCCCCCCCCTCCCCCCTCCTCCACCCACACACACCGTATCCTATATCCCCAGCCACTACTGGATCTGTGGCTGCCCCCCTGCCAAGCAGAAGTGATGCTTCCGCCACCCCCGACTTAGCGCTTGATGTCTTAATTAGTTTAATTAAGCGACTAATTGGAGAGGGGGTGAAGAGGTGTGTGTGTGGTGGTGGTGGTGGTGGGGAGGGGGGAGGGGGGGGAGTGGTGATGGGGAGAGTGTGTGTGTGTTTGTGGTTTGTGTGGTTTCACCTTTTTTTTTTTGTACAGTGGATAACTTAAGGCTTCCATGTCTGTCATCACTTGATGTCACTCAGGATGACAACACACAGGTGGAAAAAAAGAAAGAAAGAAAGAAAGAAAAAAAAAAACACATAAACCCAGACGGCAGTGAAGATTCCAGAAATTCCATAAAATCCTTCACAAACATTTTTTAAATGGGGATTATTGGTGTGACATATGGGACTCCGGTGACAGATGTGCCTCCACACATGCTAAGCAGATGCATCTTGAGCTTTTATTATGACATTTGCTCTTTCATCAGCTCCTGGTGCCACCTGTCACTGGCCTGGTATCATTGTCTGCCTCCTCCTCCTCTTCCTCCTCCTCCATCTGAGTCATCCAGAGTAAGGCTAAGCCATCAAAAACAAGCATGAAAATGACCGGCAGGTGTGGCATACCGATGAGAGAGCTTCAGTCGTGGTAATTTTCCAGGTAATTTTCATCTTTCTTTCTGATGCGTGAGAAGCAATCATCCTTCTTCATCTCTTCACCTCACTTCTCTCCTCTTCTATCCTTCCTAACTTCTCCTTTCCTCTTCTTTTCATCCTAACTTTTCTTCTCCTCTTTTTTTCATCCTATCTTCTCTTGTCTTCTCTCCCCCTCCTCTTAACTTCCATCAACAACCGAGGAGGTGCCTCATGAGACTGAGAGAGACTTTGGCTCTAATGTATGAGAGGTCAGTGCCTTAGGCACCTAGCCTGGGCTTGCCCATACTTCCTATGATGCTGCACAAAATTTTGCATCAAGTCATTATGGCCAAGCAGCCTATTTACTGCATTTCCTGTCCCAGAATTTCAGGCACCAATGAGAAGTGAACTTTAACTCCAGAGTGAAGAAGGAGGGCTTTACAAGTTCACATTTATTTTTGCCTCTCAGCACTGTAAAAAAGGATTTGCAATGCTTACTTGAAAAATGTGTGGAAACTCATTGCCTCAAACAAGTTAAGTAACCATAACTAGTTTCTTTCAAGTTATGGTAAAGATATACTGAAAGAGACTAGTAATCTTTACTTACCTTATTCGAGGCAACGAGGTTCCACACATTTTCTTCTTCTTCTGCATTTTCTTGTGCTTTTAGTTGAAGGCACTTCCTGTGAACACTGCCTCCAATGGCATGTCTCAACCTATAGGTCTATTCGTAGAGGTTTTCACAAAATGGAGAACAAAAAGGTGTAATGCAGAGGTACTGCAGGAGAAGGGGCAGACTTTCAAGCTGACCACTTTTTGTGCCAATGAAGAGGTTCAGCACATCACATCACAACTCAAATAGTATAAATCATGTGTTTGCATAAGCAGTCAACTGACCTCAACATTTGATTCTGTTTTTTTTTTAGACAGAATAAAAAACAAAAAAAACAGATTTTCATGCAAGTAGCCTATTTGATTCAGAAGATGCCTTGTGGCTGTCTTGGAAAGCAGGATTTATTATCTTTATTATTATTTAATGTTTTGGACTGACCGAGGGTATTTATTTCACTGAGGTTGGTCCCACACAAAATGTGTTTATACAGTATTAGGCATCTGGTTTATGCAGTATTAGGCATTGTGACACTGACTGAAGACTACCCTGGTTTGCTCCTATCTAAAGGTTAGCGGCTGCCTTGTTTATGGCCTCCCAAAGTTTATGGCACAAGTGCTGGGGATGCTGTAGCTTCAAGCTGCAGTCAGGTGTGCAGGTTTTCTTGCCTGGTCTCCCCCGGGAGCCCTGCAGCACAAATATAGCACAACACCTGGATGCATCACACACACACAACACTCTTACGCGTATAACACTCTTACAGACACACACACACACACACACACACACACACACACACACACACACACAAGCCAACACACTCACACGCATGCACACACATACATCAATATCCACACATATACAAGCACATCAACATCCACACAAACACAAGCACACACACACATTCACACACTTCCTCAAAAAGCCCCCAGTCTCCATAAACACTGGTTATCTTATTCATAATTTCCTACTCTCTGCAAATACACATGTGACATCTGTTATTTTGGAAAAGGAGATACTATAAAGTCTGTTTAAAAATGCAAAATACACATCACTTTCAGGTGACATGCAAAAAAAAAAAAAAAAATTAGAAACAAGATTACTCCAAACCTGCATTTTTTTCTAAATTATTTTATTTATTTTTGCTCTAGTCTCGGGGAAAGTGTTCCTCTTCCCCACATTTTTCCGTTTAGCAGCCTGTCCTCTGTGATTTTTAGCCAGATGGCGTCAGCAGGATGCTCTTGGGTGAAATTCATGCTATACAGAGCCGCTAGGCTCTGTGGGAGTTCCCCTATTAGTGCTAACCATATTGGTTCTTAACAGGGAACCATACTGAGTTCTTCCCGGTGAACCCATTTGGAGAAATAATGGGATCCCTCTCACAGCTAACACAGGAGCGTTATCCTTGAGGGAAATTGAGGCGGAAAAAGACTGGGGGTGGTGGCGGTGGGGGGCACACCAGTAAAGAGATCCGAGAAATCCGAAAGTTTCCGAGAAAATTCCTGACCTGGAACAGACACCTGCTTCTACCACATACATATTGCCTTGAGCAATGGTTGACATTTGCAGACATCCAATTCAAACATTTCTTTCTTAAAAATTATTTTTTTCTGCCTGCGACTAAGTGAAAGAAATTTAACAAGCAAATGCTTAAGAAAAAGAACTTCCACTCCTGGTGAATTGAGCTTTAATAAAAATGGCTGACATTTTGAAAAGTGAGAAATCACACATTGGTTAGGTGTGGACACATCTTCTATGTGCCGGTGCTTCTCACCTCGCTAGCTGTGCAGGAACACAGCATGGTGGGAGAGGAGACGAGAGGAGACGAGACGAGAGAAAAGAAGAGGAGAGGAGACGAGAGAGGAAGAGCCCTGCTGTCTGGAACAGATGTAATGCTCCATCCCCATGGTAAACCATCAATCACTGTGGTAACCTGGCAATAACCTGCCACCACACAGCGCACAGCTGCTTCTGTTGGCATGATCACGAGGTGAGGACCCTTATAGCGCTCAGGCAAGCTACAGTCAGACAGACAGATAGATAGATAGACACACAGACTTACCAACACTCACAGACAGATAAACACACACACACACTTACAATACCAACACTCACAGACAGAACTAAAGAACTAAAGAAGAAAAAGACTAAAGTTCTTCACATTTATGACATTCCATACACACACACAAATGCGCCCACAAACACCCACACACAGGTGTGATGACAGGTGATAAAAACCTTTTAGTTCTAGAAGCTGTTTTCCACACATTGGTCTTCCTGTTAATCAGCATTATACCGTGTTCTTGTGATCTGTGTGTGATGCGTGTGTGTGTGTGTGTGTGTGTGTGTGTGTGTGTGTGTGTGCTTGTGGTGTGGTGGTGCTCATCCTCATCACGCCTGTGAGCCCCCAGGGTCAACCCCCTCAACCCAACCCACCACCATCAGCCCTGTGCTCCCATTGGCCTGCCATGTTCACAGGCACACAGGTCTTCCTGACAGATTATCTGTTTCAGGGTTCACCTTTGGGTGACCCCAGAGTGACAGTCCAGTAATAGAGCCAGACCAGGTCCCAGTGATTACTGCAGAAGGCTAGAGAACAAATGTGGAAAGTGGGATATCAGCATTGTGTTGACCTACACACACACACACACACACACACACACACACACACAGGAAGAGTATGAAGAGGTGACTGTGGATTAATGGCAGCCCAAGTGAAAAACACATGGTGATGTATATATAACTGATATATATCTTAGCAAGAACACCCTTGTTTGGATAACGTTAACCATAAATGATGATGGTGCTATAATCAGCGTCTTTCAACAAGCTAAGATCTAATTGGCCACACTTCAGTCACAAGTTCTTGAAAACTCATCTTTAAGATTGTGGCCCATCTTTAGCATGCTAACTTAATCCATCATCTTGGTCATTTGTTTCACACAAGACTTTGAGTAAAGTCAACCCTGTACAGACTAACCTTGGAAGTCAGATTATCAAATTACCTACACCACCCTCTCTGACATACCCTGACCTAGTTAAAGGGCAGCCAGGGTTAGGGCTAAACAATCCAATTATGGGATTAAATAAGATAGCCTGAATGATTCTATAGATCCCTACTGTTTTGAATGCAGCCACTCAGCATCCTTTGACTATCATTGTGTCTAATGTGGTACCACCTGCAGTACAATGTACATCACACACAATGTGTTATCTAGTTAGCTAGATTTGGCTTTTTTTAACTTTACATAAAAATGTAACTTTTTTTTCTCAAGATTGTTATTACCAGGTTATTTCTGAACATTTTAATCTAAAGGCCAACCCAAGATCCGCAACAAGACGAGCTGCAACCTTCTAAAACCCAGCAACTTGCTGCAACGAAAGGATTCACAACGAAAGTCTGTTTCAACGAAAGGATTCGAAAGGATTCACATCAATGCAACAACTCGCAACGGGACCGTGGTTTCTATAACAATGTCCTGATAAACTAGCACACTGGCTAGTTAGAAAACAAAGTAAGCCAGGTTTAGCTAATGGCAAACTGTCTAAAACACTATGTTCATTTTTTTGTGACTCATGAATCGACCAATTTATATGTGGAGTTGAGCGTTTTCAGGGGCTACGTGGTCTCTTTGCGCATGGTAGTGGTGCTTTGCCTGTGCTGTGGCCGAAAATAGTTCCACATATAAATTGGTCTAGTAAATCCATTCGTGTTAATTTGCATTGATATGTGTACTCGATATGAATGTATAGGTCACGAGAAATAATTACAAAAAATCTTGAGTTATTTGATTCACTTGTGCAACGACATGCTAGCAGGACACCCTGGATTACAGCGACTATGCTAAGCTAAAGCTAACCGCAACGCTTCTCAATTAGGACAATGGCTGGGTTGGCTAAAAAACGTTTTGGCTCACTAATCCAACTCTAGGGACTGCGGTGAGTGACTCAATTTCACCTGGGGGTGGTGTACTCCTTTAAGCAGACTCTGCTGTTTCATTGCAAGAATGTAATAAGCATTTCTCTCCATCTCCATTGACCAAAACTCTGCCCTGACATCTCTGCTGGACTGATTGATTAACGTCGCATCATAAAAGCTGTGAGGTAAACGTTTTAAAACTCTGCAACTGCGATTTGACATGTTGAATCTTTTGCGACGGCTTGCAACTGCTTGCAACTTTCGATTCAAACTGCCACAACTCCTCTCTGCAACCATCTAGAACCATCGCGAATCTTTGGTTTGAACTGGCCTTAAGAAGCCTCCACTTAGAACCTTCTAAATGAGGATAGATATTCCATTTTGTTTTTTAGGGCAATTAGATTTCCAATGTTCCAACTTAGTTACTGTATGTTGTAATTGTACTGCTACAAAGGGATATGCAAAGGAACAAACCAATCAGCATTGACGTGACACACTAGTCTTGATGTTTTAATTTAATGTATAAACACAATTTATGCTAATATGACTCATTTGTGTACAGAGTAGGCAATTTTGTTGCAATCAGGTTTAAAAGGATGTTGGCCTTATTAGATTGATCTTGGCATCAGCTATTAGAACATGATTTTGAAACATTCAAAAGCTTTCATTAAAAGTTATAGAAAATCGTGTTTATATAGCTGATTCCTATATCATTCTTCTTAGAAAAACATGTCGAGGGAACATACATGGAACACATGGAAACACATTTAACACACGAGAATCCCAAAAGACTCCGTCAGCGTTCTATCAGCTCATCCCTTCAAGCCATCTTCTCATCTCCGAAAGCTGGGAAAAGGGCAATTCAATATTTCAGTTCCTCTTTGCACTCTCTGCGGCTCCACATCACAGCACAGCTCATCTTCACCTCCTCCCCCCTTCCGTCTGTCTCTAAAGAGGAAAGAAAATACGAAGGAAAGCGTGTACAGTACTACCATATCAGAGCCCCACAAAGACAGGTTATTCTTTTCATTAAAAAAAAAAAAAACACATCTGAATTTAATTAGTTCAGTGCTCTGTGTGGATGATGTAGTTTTCAGATAATTTGAAAAGTGTCCAGGTCAGCCTGTCAGCCCAGACCACAGACTCCCCTGCCTTCCCTTCCCTTCCCTTCATCTGGACTAATGGCACACCCTGGGAGGACATGTCACCCTCATGGACACTTTGTAGAAGCTGTCACTTCCAACAGGCGCAGCTGTGATGTTACTCCCCTCAGCGAGGACTCGGCCAGCAAAAAGAAGAAACGGCAAAAGGACAGCCGCTGTGATCATCTTCGCAATTATAATCTTATTAATCTCAATTTACGCTATTATGCGTGTGGGCACTGATTCATAAAATCAGATAGATACTGTACAACTTTCTACTCAGTATCTGATTAGCTTTTTTATATATATATTAGGCTTTTTGAATGCATTTACACATGATCAAGGTGTTGTTATCTTTTTAATTGTAGCCGACTCATTCTGTTAGAAACATGATTTGCTTTTGTGCGTAATGTAAGAGATTCCTTCCAAATTCAGTTTTCCCTTTAAGCCTCTCTGGAAGGACCTTAGACGAAGGATAACTGAATAGCTGAATCCCAATGTCACCTACCCTGGAAGTCCAGAGATCTCGCGAGAGCACAATTTGAATTGAATCGTTCCTTGTTATGGTTGATCATAGCGTTACCCAATTGCGTGCAGTGAGACTTTGAAATGCATGCTTGGTGGTGCCGCTAGATTAGGTAGGTCACTGATCTTTGCCAGACCCCATAATCTGAGAGATTATCAGGGTTTGGATTTCCAGACTAAGTGTCACCCACCTTGTACTCTCAAACGTTGAACTGGCATGACTGGACTTCCTAATCATCTGATTCATGTTGTCTTTGTAGGGTTCAGTGTTTTGGGTTAGGAAGGACACAGGGGTTGTGCCAAAAGTGCAAAATCAACTCCAGTAGCTTGTATCTCAAGTGTTATTGCTCTCAGATACAGTACATTTATTGTGGGCAGCACATCACATTTGGGGCCATATTTATTTATTTATTTATTTATTTATTTATTTATTTATCCATTTCACCAGAGTGTGTGTGCCAGGTTTTCCAGTCTGATGTTATGTGCCTCTCTCCATATCAAATATCTGGCACAGGCACTGACTATGACCATATGGTCTGCTGCTGCATAGACACAAAAAGCCTAAACACACAGTTACACACACACACACACAGACACAAACACAGATGTGCAGGCACGCGCACGCACGCACACACACACACACACAGAAACACACACACAAGCCCTATCTGTCTTTTAGAGGGAGACACTCACACACACTCATACGCAACACCCAACACACTCAACTACACACACCGTGTCTCTCCCTCTCTCTCACACACACACACACACAAACTCACTCTCCTACTCACCAAGTCTCAGAGGTGCACTTCATCCATAATTTGTTTAGCTATGAGAAATAACACAAACCCAGGCACCCAGGCTGCCAATCCAGCTGGCCGGCTGTTTCTCCACATGCATCTGTTTTCCAAGAACCGGACCGTGTGGTGACGCGCCTCTGTGGCTCCCCGGCTCCGTGGCCGGGCCCCTCCGCACCCATCTCCAGCTTCACCCCCTCACAAACTGACACCGGTGGCTCCACCATCCTCATCCTCATCCTCATATCTTCACTCACCACACTTATCCTATCCACCTCTTATGCTACAGTAAAGTGCAGACACTGTGGATGTCTGGCTCTGATGAGTATCACAGCCCCAAGCAATGAACGGCGCCTGGGGGGCCAAGGGGGGTTTGAGGTTATGTAGGAGTTCCAAGTTGAGATCTGAAAATAAAGCCAAAGTCAACTTGCACAACATACACTGTCACTGCAATAAAGTACATAGAACCGTAATGGAAGAAATGGCCCTGCTATATTATCAGACATGAAGGAATCATGATAATTTCAAGTACTATTATCAAAGATACTGAATAACACTTAATAACGCTTTTATCAACCGTCTCTGCTATTATCATTATTTTATCAACAGTAATCCAGCCAGGATAATGATATTCCCATTACAAAAGTGAAGTTGCAGCCCTCAACTAATGTAGATGTTGTCATTATGCGTATATAATGTGTTTTGGCCTGTTGCACCACCCTCCTCCTGTCTGATTTTGGCAACTTCTGGCAAAATCTTGTCTGGGAGGAGGGGGAGAGGATACTATGCTCTGCAGTATTTCATACGTGATTGCAGTACCGGTTTTGGCCAAGAACTTACATACTGTTCCTTTAAATTACAGCCCGTGAAGTAGTAGGTAAGAACAATATTAAAGAGTTACAAGGATATACTTCGTGTGTAATGTTTGCATAATTACAAAGTTAGAATCAGGCAAGTTGTGAGGATGAAGCGCAAAGAACACTTTGCTGCCTAGTCTACTGCTGATCACCTGAAACTGTATTACAGTAAAGTAAGTGAAGGCTATCTAATGGTCGTTGTCGTCTGTGTCTGGTTAGTGGGCAGTGAATCACATATCCAGGATCATGCAGTCTAGATAGCATACCAGTCTCTTTAACCAGATCTCCTTGTGTCTCCCAATGTGCTCTTCAGGGCCAGCCTATGTACTGTATGACAGGCAGTGTGTGTGTGTGTGTGTGTGCGTGTGTGTGTGTGTGTATGTGTGTGTGTGTGTGTGCGCAAGTGTGTGTGTGTGTGTACCCATGGGGAATGGAGAGCTGTATGCACTAATACAAAGGCAACACCCACTGAAATGACTTTCTGAAGGTGTCAGACCAGTGCAGCAGTAAGGGGTAACTCTCTCTCTCTCTCTCTCTTTCTCTCTCTCTCTTTCTCTCTCCCTCTCTCTTTCCCTTTCTGTCTCCTCAAGACCAGCAGCAGCACGGCATGGCTTCTGCCTGCTTGAGAGATCATAATGGAATGCGACAAGCATGAGAAGCAAATGGAATGTCTGTGCAACATTTGACAGTTTCTCGGAACAGCCTGGTAAGACGTGCTGTGTAACTCCAGCGGGAGAGGAGCAACTAAATCACTAGGCCTCTGGTATGCAACATCAGGACATTGGGCTTGAAATGCACATCATGTGTATGCGTATGCCATTGGTATATTTGGGAAATACAGTATGTAATGTTTTGATATTTTTCAGTCAATTAACACCTTTTTGTATCACATCTTTTGTATCAGCCTGACAAAAACAAAACAAAAATAACAACAACAACAAAAAACAATTGTATTACCCGAGTCTCTCTCAGATATTTTTCCTGAGAAAAAGTTGTCAAAATTAAAGCACATGTGTTTTTGTCAAAAACGGCTCCTGCTAAAAGAAGTTATGCGAGCTAATTTAATTTTCATAGCAAGCTCAGTTTTTGAAGAGTTTGTCTTTGCTTTTCAGATTTTCAAAGTTAATTACACTTCTGAAAGTGAGGACGCGTGTACACACACACACACACACACACACACACTGAGAGACAGACACACACATATGTTATATTATTATTTTGTCTGAAGGCAGCACATCTTTTGTGATTGGTGAATCTCATCCCTGTCCCCAATGGGCATTATGTATGCATGGGTGACTCTGCATCTGAAAATATCTGAGCCTGAAAACATGTTATGACACCGTTATTATGTAAATGGAAAATCAATTCTTATGTAAATGATAAGGGTGATTTATTATTCTGCTTTGTTCGCATGCTGCCCACACCTTTGAGTTGTGTGAGAAGCATCATCAAAAAGAGAGCGTCCAGCTACAGGCCACTCACTGCTTAAAGAGCTACACCACTGCAGTATAATGTGAACAGATAAGGCTAATTCTCTCTCTCTCTCTCTCTCTCTCTCTCTCTCCCTCTCTCTGTGAGTGTGTGTGTGTGTGTGTGTCTGTCTGTGTGTGTGCTGTGTCACTGCAGTGTAATGTATACAGTACATATTCCACTAATGTGCTATATAGCCAGCTGCTGGTCTGTAAGGACAATGTCCTGAAATGGCTTGTTCTATGTGTGTGTGTGTGTGTGTGTGAGAGAGAGAGAGAGAGAGAGAGAGAGAGAGTGAGAGAAAGAGAGAGAGAAAGTGTCTGTGTGAGTGCCTGCGTACATGTATGTGAGTGTGAGTCAGTGTATGTGTGTGAGTGTGTGTGAGAGAGAGTCTGCGTCTGTATGTTGAGCTGCACTTTAGGAGTATTGTCTAAACAGATGGTATGGCCACTTATTTGCTGCTGAGCTATCAGTGAGGACAGTGTCCTAAAATGACTTGTATGTTTGTGTGTGTGTGTCTGTTTACAGAGCTGTACGTCTGTAGTATACTCAGAGAGGGGGCAAAAGCGGAGCTAGAGGAACAAACATCCGTTAGATTCCGTGTTCTATTTTTGGAAGGTGTGTGTGTGTGGGGGGGGGGGTGATAGCCTGATGTATCAGCCGCTTATTTCATTCCATTCCATAGAGCGTCTGAACACGAATGATTGAGATTCGTTTGCTT
>JASCQY010003203.1:0-10939 GCA_030264315.1 Sardinella tawilis
TGACCCACAGCAAAAGCACACATGTTAGCATTGGCTAACCAGCACCGGATTTCTGAATGCAGGGGACCTATGGATGACAGGTAGGCCTATGTGGCAGGAGTCAGTTCTCAGCATTACGTTTTAACACTACGAAAGCCATTTCGCGCTGGCATTCTCCTTTAAAATAACTGATAAGTACTACAAAAAGTTGATTTAAGTTATAAAGTCCAAGTCTGTGCATCAGATTTCTACTACATTTAAATTACGGAAAATGATGTAGCCTAGGTTTATATTGTGGTGTAGATTTTGTATTAAATTGTTAAGACATGATGATAAGGTTGCATAATCATAGGCCTATCCCTTCGTACGATAGTCTGTGAGACCAGGTTGATTGAATAGCGTTGCAATCGAGGCAGTAAAGTAAGTGACTGAATATTATACAGTATGACAGTAATAGAATTACTTCATGTCACTATTCAAAAATGTTATTTCTGTAATCTGTTACATTGTAATTACATACTCCCTAACATTGCCAATGGATAAGCAGTTGTGATTGGTTTGAGGGATTTTGGTGAAGACAATTATCTCGACTAAATGGACCTGAAAAGTCAATTCAGATTTGAAGGCATGTTTATCTGGGTTCTTGAAGTGCCATGCTAACAGTCTATTGAGTTCTATTGACTGTATTGTCTCTACACAGAGTTATCAGATGAGGATTGGGAGGACCTACCTGCAAGCCTGACCTCTCTTTACAGACTGAGGGGAATGCATGAACGGATTACCCATAAGGCAACACCTGACAGACAGTATGATGTACTTTATACTGATTTCACACACATGTTCACAGATGAACAGTGACAGACATATGAGTTCTACCCCCTCCTCCCCAGCTTCTGCAGATTTAGACAAGTGGATGTGATGAGATTCTAGAGAGTGTTTCATAGCACGAAAATTCTTCAAACGTATACAGTAGATCTTTCGGAAGTTAAAGGCACACTATGCAAGCCTCCCCCCTATGGCGGCGATTTACAGTATTTAAAATATAGCAACAAGATTGTACATTCTCACCAATTCATGTCATTTGTCCCGGAATGAACTATTTAACCATCAAAGTGACTACAATGCTGATATATTAACCTAAAAATGTCGCATAGTGTACCTTTAATGACAGTTTCTCCAAAGTATGAGAAAAAACATGAAAGTTACTTACACACAATGCATCGTTATCGGCATGGCCTCATCATGTAGTAAGGCTAGTCTGTGAAAAACAAAATGCACACTTAAGGTTCAGTCTCTCTTAATGTAGGCTATCTAATGTTATACAGCAGAATGAAAGCATATTCTTTAATTACATTTCCTACTCCCTACACCATGCCTTAATGTACACTGTCAAGGCTCAAAATATCTTTCCGTGACAGTATGGGGAGGGTTCCTATACTCCAAATAAAGCAAAGACGTTTAGGTGTACAAAGAAGTCTCTCATTGCCATTGCCATCAACCTTCTAGGTAAACCAGTCATTATACATACTGTTCCTTCGCCACACTGTAAAAGAAGTGTGAACAATATTTTGAGCTTTGCAAGTGGATTGAAAAAGTGATTTATTTCGAGCTCTGGCCCTATTTGCTATTGTAATACAAACAGCAGATTACAGTACAAGGTCAAAAATACTCTACCAATATTGCTGCCAAAAACACTCGACCAATATTTTAGTATCTCGTTCACAGCCAAAGTACCTATGGAGTAAATAAGTAATGCAAAGGAGGCTGATTGGTTCCTACACTGACACTGGACACTAGTTGATTGTATCATGCAGATTTACCTGTTGAAATAAATCATACCTCTCCTTTTATCATAGCACCCCTTTACTTCGAACAGCATCATTTCAGAGAAGTTTTGGACGTATGTTATCAGCTTCTGAAAGGTAATACTAGATGCCCTCAGTATGCGAAGCATTACTGTGATTATAGATTCAAGAAACTTAACATGCTTTGTGTACTTGAACACCAAAGTGTTCCACAGGATGAAAAGACAGAGCGGGATATATTTGAAGACATGAAAACATGCAAGGATCTACCACAGTGCCTTCTCCAAAAAGAACAGGTAAAATATTAATAACTAGCATTAAGACTTAGGGTCAACATCAAATTCTGATTTGTTGAAATGTTCCTGTAACATTCTATATTAACTGAAGAATTTGTCAAGAATGTAAACATTTTTGCCCATCTTTTATGATTCTGCAACATCATTAGGGTCAGGAAAAACCTTTAAACCTCAACACAATGATTAACCAACCACCATCAAATGGCAAATATTTACATACTGGCCTATTGTCTCTAATAGGACTTTAAAAAGTTTCTATTACAAGTGGAGGAACAGAAGCTTCAAGATGCACTGCTTTCTGCATCCGAACTATCATACAACTATCGAAGCAAGATTCTCCTCATGATGGACGAGGAGGCAGAAACACTACAGAGAGCGGATCAGGAATATCAAGAGGACACTTTGAACTCTGTGAAAGTTGGACAACATTGCCTATACAATGCCTCGTGCTTTTCAACAGTTAATAGGAACACAGTAGTGAGAATCTTTGGTCGCACCTCAGCGGATGGCAGTAGTCTCTCAGACAACAGTGGTTCAACATTAGCTACAAAACTGCTGCAGACAAAACTTAAATCTGCATCTTTATTCTCTATCGATGGCAACACAAGTGATTATTTTCAAATGAACTTCATGAGAGTATTTAAAATGCATAACCTTAGAGCAGTGTTGGAAACCAACAAGCAGGACTACCAGATTCTTGACAATATGGAATTGGCTGTCAAGTACACTCCAGAGATTTCACCGCGAGGCAGGGATCCCACAACCCAGTATGACATACAGAGCATCCTTATCATGGAAGACAACCCCGTGGTGCGGGATGCCGCTAGGTTCCTATATGAGAAACACCCCACAGTAACCTCTGTGTACATGTTAGATCAAAATGGTCGTCCTAAATTAATCAAAGGAGATGGCTCACTCTTGTCAGAGGAGAGTCGACTGGTTCTGGTAAGTCACAGCACAGTAGACAGCGATGGGGAAACAATGCTGGCTGGGTACAGGGCAGGAGAGGTTGCTGAGATTATCTCAAGGATGGACAGAGTGGGAGGAGAGATTAAAACAACCAGTGTTGTCACCTGTCATGCTGGATCAGATGAATCCTTCATCTCCAAATTATTGAATGAGCTCCATGCCAGATCTGTCAACACAGAGCTTCATTTGTGGAGCACCATTTTGCAAGTGAGCCACTCGGGAGAGAAAGTTACCGTGGAGTTCACAGACGATGAAGTGGTCATACGTCGACATAAGGACGACAGCAAGAAAGTGATTGCTTGGAGGGGTGAGGATGGAAAGATTACCATCAAAATAAAGTCCAACAGCAGAGGAAAGGAGTTTTTTTTAAATGAGGAAAACTTTTTGATTGGTGATGACCATCAAAATATCCCACCAAATGAACCACTGAGATTTGTCAATCAAAATATGCGTCAGCCCCACACTGATGACCTTGAGAGTTTGGCGTGGGCCTTTTTTGGAAAACCAGAAATAGGTAATCTAAATCGCCCTACAATCTCTCAGAATTCTCGATATGTCTTAAAAGTAAGCAGAGATCAACCAGATTATTTTGTGGGAAACAATTACAAAATTAAACGTATACTTGAAAACTGCTATGAAATCACATCCGCTGAAGATATTCTTAATTTAATCAAATACTATGCTTATCGGGGTATTGATGATGGTGCTTCATACATTATGTTGCATGACTGGATTTTCTCGATAGCTTCCAGTAACCTTTATGTGTATCCAATTGGAAAACGGTTGAACAATAACGAGAAACGAGATAAGAATAGAATACAGGGAATCCAAGACAGCATTACAGAGCAGATAAACAAACATGACTACCCTGCCATACGCTCAGTAATTACAGAGACGGAGAGCAGAAGAGCTGCCTATGGTACATTTGCAATGGAAACTCTACACAACCCAGGCACCAGAACGCCATTAATCCCCTCAACAGAGGCTTGGTTTAGCACATACTTTCTTGCCTCAGTAATGTCAGAGTCTGCTAGAAACTTTCGTACGTTTCCATTGATTACAATGGCATTGGATATGACAGATGAAACTGGTCGGTTAAATGAAATGGGACTGAGATTTCTGATTGAAGATCATCCAATGGCAAGAGGTTTGACTTGGATGAACAAACCCGAAAGAGGCTTTTATGGTTCAAGTGATGTTGCATCTAAGTGGAAGGGTTATGAGAGAAAGAGGAGACAAGGTGCTTTGAGGAAACTAATTCAAAATGAAGGTAATGTCTTTCAGGCATGGCTAGATCACAAGGGCAAAACCTTTACCTCAATTTCAGCAACCAGTTTAATTCAGCATGTGCACAGCAATGAAATACTGGAACCTGACTCCGACATTATACAAGATTTTCGTTCAGCGATTCAGGAACACTATCGTGCTATCAACACCCAACAGCACGATGAGCCTCTCTCAGGGATCTTAGGAGGAATAGCTGAGGGAGGTGTAACAGGACAAGATCTGTATGCTTATGCAAATGTGGAGCAGTCAATGAAACTGTCCTCCCATTACTCAAGGTCATCTGCTGTGCTGTCTGAAAAGATTCACAGTCATTTACAAAAGTTGTTTGGAGAGTCAGTGAGTGACTTTGCTATTAAACATGATAGCATCAGAATGGATAATGGACACTGCTACTTTGAGGTAGTATCAAAGACAAACCCTGACAAGAAATATAGTACAAATGTAAAACTACCAGAGGAGGGGCAGCAACACATGGAGGAGATCGAGAAAACTATGCAGAGCATTTCAGAAGTGGAGGCACCAGAGACTGGAACGACTCAGAAGGGCTCAGGGCACTTGGAACGGACAGGGATGGCTCTGGGAGTTCTGGGACTGATGTTGGGAGCCAGGGGTGCTGTGGAGTCCTTTGAGAGAGGTGACATAGAGCATGGAGTTATGGGGACTTTGCAGACAGCACATGGAGTCACTGGACTGAGCATGGCCGCTCTTGGAAAAACACTAACAGCCACAAAAAGCATGAAGGCTATCAGAACTATTAATACAATACTGAGAAACCCAGCATCAAAAGCTGCTTTACGAGTAATGCCACTGGTCGGAATTGGATTTGGAATATACAGCATTGTTGACGACATCAAAAGAGGAGATACACTTGGATACATTGATGCTGGATTTGATTCTCTCATGGTTGTACTGGATGTGGTTGAGTTGGCTGTGCCAGAATTAATGCCAATAATAGCTCCTCTTAACGTGGCCATCAGTGCAATCCGTATGCTCTTTGATGATGTTTATCTGAGCATACAGTTTGAACTAAGCAACCTTCCACCAGATGCTGGAGTGCTGGACAAAATTGGGGCCTTTTTCCATGGCCTTGCTAAAGGAGTTGTGCATTTTGTCCTAGACGTTGTGAGCTTTTTTTATACTGTGCCTTATCGAGAGATCGAAGAAGGGCGGAGGCTTGTAGCACAGATATCTGACTACCGAAAGTATTACTCCTTTAAAGAGGTCCAAGCTGGAAGGAAGGCAATTGATTTCACAGGTGGAGACATGTCAATGAGTGGAGGAGGAATCACCTTCTGTCTGTCTGATAATTGGTCTTCAACTTTTTGCATGGACAAGTTTGTCTCCTCTGAAACAACCCTTGGGCGAAAATGTTGGACGATTGACACACGTAACACAAAAGATATAATACTTGGCGTTGGGGAATCACAGCAATTGGAGTACAGCACCATACATCTGAAAGTATTTTTATTTATACCAGCCGGTACCAAGGACATAGTCTCGGGGTATAAGTCTATCCCCAACACCAGATATGGAAATTATGAAGGAAACAATCAGAATAATAACTTCTTTGCTGTTCAGACCAATGAAGATAAACATGTTATGGAGATAATATTAAGCTATTATTATCAACTTTATGGGAAGAATGGTGATGACACATTCTATTTGGGGCCACAGAAAAGTTATGTTGAAGGTCAGGGTGGTAGAGACACCTACATTATTCCCAGTGAAGGAGGAAACACAGTCATTAACAACTATGACCCTGTGAAAACAATGGACTTGCTTGTGTTTAACGTTAACTACCAGCAGTTGTCAGTGAGCAAATCTGGGAATGATGTGATTTTAAGTTTTTTGAACACCCATAATGTCAGAATATTAAATTGGTTTGCTGGAGAGGAATACCGTCACATCAACATGATGTCAGAGGATGGTGTCACCTTTGACATTTCAAATGTTGTGGTGTCTGCGGTCAAGCTAGTAGCTCAGAGTATAAATATGATGTCTAAAAATAAAGGTCAGACAGTTGATGCATCTAATCCTCCTCTTAACACAGTCATCAGTATCTTGGGTTCGCTTCACAATGACCAGCTGACAGGAAATGCTGAAAACAACTTCATTGATGGCGGTGGAGGCCATGATATTTTGAGGGGAAAAGAAGGGGAGGATATCTATATGATTAAAAAACGAGCAAACTCAGCTGTCTCCATTGAAAACTATTCCAGTGACAACAAACAAGATATGATGATCATCGAGGCCAAGGTCCATGACATTAGGGTAAGCGTGGATGGTGACCATTTGATAATGTCATTTCCCACTCAAAGCTTTACCATCACCCTGCTGAACTGGTTTCGTTCAGAAGCAGATCGGCACCTGGTCATAGTCACAGAGGATTTTATAACCTTCACTGTTTCCACAGACCGATCTACTTGTATGACACCCAACCCTTTCATCAGCAAGTGCATCTTAATTCAAGTTCTGGATTACAGCAAATCCAAAAAACCTTTATCAGTGGACCTCAAAGAGGATGAGATCTACAAACAGGTTACTGAAGTAAGGGGATCAGATTTGGATGACATTATTAGAGGTAACTGCCAGCAAAACAGTATTATTCCAGGAAGAGGTACAGATTTCCTCCAAGCCCGAGAAGGTAGTGATTGGTACATTGTTACTCCAGGTTCTGGATTAAAAACAATTGACAATTACTCTCCAGACTATGCAGCTGACTTCCTGTTCATAAAAGAAAAATATGAGTTCATTAAATGTGAGTGTGATGGAGAGAACCTTAAAGTTTTAATAAATGGCACTCAGCAAGTCCTCCTGAAAGGATGGTTTAGTTCAGCCATGGCTCAACATCTTCAGATTCAGTCATCTGATGGGGTAACTTTCAACTTGCCGTCCAGCAAATTCATTTGCCAATTTACTACTTCACTGAAAAACAATGAAACTTTCCAAAGGCAGATGGATTCACAGATGTTTAGTAAGATCTCTGAGAAAATGGCAAGTGTTGGTATCAAACAGTCAGCACTTCTAGGACCTTGTTCGCATGATGTTGATGAGAGAGATGTTTTAGAAGTATGGTGTCGTGCAGCACCAAGTTCCTTTGTGTACCGTAGTTCATTCCCAGGCCAAGAAAAGTTTCGGGACCATGGCTGTCCTTATGCTGATCAGCCTTTGTTTTCCTCAGGGTCTATGTCAAGAACACATGAGATTTACCAAATGGTATGTAAGTACACACTGAACTTAAAGTACCCTCAAACAGTGGACAACAGACATATGAAAAGTGCCACACCCATGGTTATGAATGAAAGAGAGTTTGTATCTGTGATAGAATTATTTGGCTCCTCAGGGTTTCTTGAAATGATAGGCAATGCAAAAGACAACAAACTAGACCCTTACATAGGGGGAGGGCTGATGGCAGGATTAGACGGCAAAGACACTTATGTGGTGAAGTCTGAATACGGATCCGATGTTCAGATTGATAACTTGTCAAAAGACATGAAGGAAGACACCGTTCTCCTGGAAGCAGACTTCTTCAGTGGGTCACTCACAGTTTTGTCTGAAGGATTTCATGTTCTGGTCAAGGCGAAAAGCAAGGGTCATGACATGCAGGTCCGCCTCATCAATCATCACATAGGTAAAGAACATCAACACCTGTCCTTCCAGACATCTGATGGGGTACACTTTCGACTTGAATATCTGGATGATGCAAACCATGAGAGTCTATTTATCAAAGCTTACAAAATGAAGATGGAAAATAAGTTGGCTGATTGTCGAATAGATTTAAATGTGCACACAAACCTTTCAGCCATTCATACAGTACAAGGATGCCCCCAACAATCCAATAGCATTGATGGCAACAGTTTGGACAATGCTCTCACAGGTGGCGTGAAGGTGGACACAATAGATGGAGGACCAGGTCACGACACCTTAATGGGGGGCCAGGGGAATGACATCCTTCTGGGCGGTAGCGGTGACGACACCCTTTATGGAGAAGAAGGGGACGACACCATGCTGGGTGGGCCTGGGTCTGATGCTTTCATCCCCGGACCAGGGGCAGATGTGATGGATGGAGGTGCAGGAAGAGACACAGTGTTTTACCAGGGAAACCACAGCAAAGGTGAAGGGGTCTATATCAACCTGCTCACTGGCGAGTGTCGGCAAGCTGATGCAGAAGGGGATGTCCTGAAAGATGTTGAGAATGTTGTTGGCACCATCTACTCAGACGTTCTGGTGGCAGGCTATGAGCCAACTCTACTCAAAGGATCAGATGGCAATGATGTTCTTGTGTCTCAATTGGGACAGGACTACCTGATTGGTGGAGACGGAAGTGATGTGTACATGATGGTCTTCCCTCGAGACACTGTTATCATTGACAACTGTGCTGAAGACAATGCTACTGATGTCCTTTACCTTCGATCCATGTCTGCTGACTTGGTACACTGTACACAGACAAACTCCAGCCTGACTCTGTTGTTCAATGACGAAGCCAATGCAGTGCGGGTGGAACTGAAAGACTGGATAGTCAGTGACATGTGCAGGCACCTGTTGCTTTACCTTAAGGATGTTGAAACATCTGTTGAAGTCCTTCAGCAAAAATGCCAAGCAAATACGCAAAAGTAAATGTAATATTTCTTTTTTTTTTCTTTTTTTGATATTCTCAGAGTTTGTCTATGAGCTAGTTCTTAACACAAACGCCTTTGCTATAAACTAGTAAAGTTTAATTGAAAAAAGTAAAGAATGATTTCTTTTAATTCTGCATTACATTATGAATTGCTTTCAGTCCACCAGAATCAAAGTTTGCATTTCAAAATTGTGTCCTCTATAATATTTTATTCACTCAATATTCTGCACTGTGTTGGTACCTTTGTTTTTATCAAAAATGCTTTAATGTGTTTAACAATATTAAATCTTGCATCCAAGGATGATTTGTTTGTGTTTTGATTATAAATCCATCTTATCCTTAACTCATAGCCTTTCTTTTATCTGGGGCAATTTCCCCTACTAATTAGAAAAAAGTGTGTAGTCCACAAAGCACAACCAGCTCTCAGCTTTTTTTAATGGCAATAAAACGGAAGACCAAGATGCTAATTAACTTGAAATATTCTCAATGGCTTTCATCACAAAACATCCTGAGTTGACATGAGTTATTGGCCACTCTTATCCAAAGCCACTTGTAGAAACACATTTTCACTGGACAGAAAGGAGTATGTGGAATAGCTTGCTTTAGTCTCAGCCGTGAATATATCTCCTTCCTAATCTTAATTCTTGCTGTCAGCGCCATTTAATCTATTGAGGGTTAGGTGGGTCGAGAGTCAAACCATGTTTTAATGATGATGCCATTCAATCAAAACATTGATTAATTGATAAAGTGCAAGGTGCTGGTGGAAATGTAAGAGGAGCTTTTGCTGTATCCTGGGGTCAAATAGCCAGAGATCACTCAGCTATTTAAATATTTGAGCATCAGCAACCTGGAGTTTTGACAAGCATTAACTAGTCAAGTACATTACCAGAGAGGAAAAAGTCGAATAATCAACATTTTAAAATAATGTCTCATAATAACAGGAGCCCATAATTAAAAATAATAATCAAAACAAAGTGAGTCGTCACAAAACACATGATGAAAAAACTACTGTTAGAGAAACGAGAATTTGGTCAAATGTAGACCAAATAGCAAAATAGCAACTTTGACTTTTTTCAGTTTCATTTCACTGTGCCCCCCAGTTGCCGCTGTACCAAATTCTCTCACTCATAGCTACAGACAGCTCTCAGCAACCCCAAACAGACCTATGAGTTGATTAAATGCCGTTATACAAACATTACTGTATAAATATTTATCTGCTGTTTACTCTAGATTTCCATAACCTGACTCTCGTCATCTGAATTTTGTTCCACTTAGCTCCACACATTAATCTGGGAGCACTCCATTGGAGATGTATTTCAGAAGGTATGGCCTTATCAAAAATCCTTTCATATGATTGGATAAACCACTTGTCCGTCCCTTTATTGATATGCTACTACAACCACTCACACCGAAACTAAAAAGTGGCGCTAATGAGAACGTCACTTCTCTGCTATGCCACATCAATTCAAATTTTGCCTGCCATTCCTGATCGGCTTAGTCATATTTTGCTCCCTTGAAATCCTCCACATCGACTGTGAATCCAGATGAATGTGTGGAGCTCAATGGAATACCATGTGGTGCTTGGCGGAACTACACTCAGTCAGGTTAAGATAGTCAAGTTAAGATTTCCACTCCTCTGAGAAATCTTTCCACAAGATTTTGGAGTGTTGGATAAGATCGCCTGGCTTGTAATCTGTCAGTTCATCCCAAAGGTGTTTTGATGGTTTTGAGTTTATAGACCTGTGTGAGACAGTCAAGTTCCTCCACACCTAAGCCCTTATACGCATGTCTTAGTGGACCTAGCCTGCTGGCTTGAATTAATTGATGTATACAGAATGACCTTTTCACTAACTTTTGTGACAATGGAACTGAATGAAACACAAGAATTCAGTCATTTAGTGGTTTTACTTTAAAGGTATAGTTCGGTATTTTACACTTTAAGCCCATTTTCTGTATTGCCCAGGATGCAAATGAGTGATTGACAC
>JASCQY010003214.1:0-10939 GCA_030264315.1 Sardinella tawilis
CTCTCTCTCTCTCTCTTTCTTTTTTTTCTCCTCCTTGTTCTCTGGTTGTCTTTAATCCTTTCTCATTCCTTGGAATCTCTGTCCATCTCTCTTGCATGGGTCCTTCACGTGTCTTCTTGCTTTGTTTTTCACTCATCCATCCTCCCTCCCTCCCTCCCTCCCTGTCTTCATATCATCTTCTCCCTCCCCTCCTCCCTCCCTCCTTCTCTCTCTCTCCCTTCTTCCCTCTCTCCTTCCCTCAACCTCCCACTCCTCGCAGACAGGGCTGGAAAAGCACAGAGAGATAAATGATAAGAACGTTGTGCACTCCCTCCCTCCCTCACACACACACACACACACACACACATACACATACACACACGCTCTGGAAAGAAGTACAGTTTCTAAGCGTGCCGCCCTTCTCCTCCTTCTGAGCATCAGCATGTATATATTCCCCATACATTTGCACTGGAGCGCCGGCGGCGCAGTCATCCATCATGTGGCCAAAACACACCTAAGATGCCGAAGAGCAGACGCAGCCTTGGCCAGTGTCCAGCCCACCTCGCCTCTCCTCGCCTCTCCTCGCCTCTCCTCTCCTCTCCTCTCCTCGCCTCGCTGCCATCTCTTTGGCTAAACAATGGATTTAGAGGAAGGCTGAGCGTCTCAATCTCTTGATCCCCCAGATAAGAGCGTAAACCTGACCTCTGTCCATCTCGGCTCTAGAGGGGTTTGCCCAACAGCTCAGCCAGGGCTGGGCGGGATATCCTAAAATTGATCTCTCATTTGAAGCCTGGAATGGAAACAATAGAAATGATGTTAGATTTGTTTTTTGTTTGTTTGTTTGTTTGTTTTTTTTTCATAAAATGTCGGATTGAAATGCATCTGGAGGGGAGGAAGGCACAGTTATTTTAATTACAAGACCACTAAGCTCTGTGCTATTAAGAGGACAGTCATTTTTCAAGCAAGTCATGTTTTTTTTTTTTGTTGTTGTCATAGCAGGTGTTTGGGCCTAGCCTAATTGCTTTTACATTCCAAAATAACATCTTGCATCATCTTCACATGTATGTTTACATGGCCGCATTGGAAGCCCTTTATCTAGCTAGCAGTATTAAGACAAAAAAAAAATCCATTCCTTTACAGAATTCCTAATCATCGTGTTCTTATGTTCCAATATCTGATTTATTCACAATACTCTTCCTGCTGTGCCTTCCAGTGCTACTGTGGCTGCCCAGAGCTGTGAGAGCGGCTGGTGCAGGCATGCAGGCGGTGGCTAGATCTCAGCCCGCTCGCGTCTCGCCCGCTCAGGTGACCACATTATGAGTCACTTGGCTGCTGCGGCTGCGGCTGCAGTCCCCCCCTCCATAAGGTTCGCTCCGCTGTCCCTCCTCCATTTGTATGCTCCCAGCGTCTGCAGCCGCCTGCCTGCAGAGGCCAGCCCCGCGTACACACAGGCTACATTTGGAGTGTGTGTTTGTGTGTGTGTGTGTGTGTGTGTGTGTGTGTGTGTGTGTGTGCGCGTGTGTGTGTGTTTGTGTTTGTGTGTGTATGTGTGTGTTTGTGTGTGTGTGTGTGTGTGTGTATGTGTGTGTGTGTGTGCTCCAGTACGGTGTGTAAGCCACGCTCCCCCCGCTCCCCAGACCCTCCTCCTGCCTTCTCCTCCTCGTCTGTGCTGGGAGGGGGACTCAGCGAACTGGATCACCTGCTGCAGGAGCTCAACGCCACCCAGTTTAACATCACAGGTGTGTGTGTGTGTGTGTGTGTGTGTGTGTGTGTGTGTGTTTCTGCCTGTTTGTGTGTGTTTGTGCAGTTTGAAATATTATGTGTAGTTTGTGCAGTTTTAAATATTATGGCAACAACTCTAAAATACCAGGAGATGTAATATGCAAATTATTACAACACTGCAACACTCACACTCACACACACACACACACACACACACACACACACACACACACACAACACACTTATTGTAACACCCCTCTCACTATGCCCTCTGTGTGCCTGTATGACAGATGAGATTTTGGCTCAGTTTCCCAGTAGCAAGAAAGACGAACGGGACAAGATGAAGGACTTTCAGAACAAATCAGGACCCCCTTCCTCAGGGTAAGGACACACACGTACACAAACACACACACACACACACACACAGGTTTACTCAGACTTCAGGACTTGATGATGTCCTTCGCCTCTTGTCCAACCTGGTGGAACCTGGTTGCTAGATACATAATTCAGAATGTTATGAAGGGGTAGGCGCTATTTCAGCTAAGCACAATGGTTATGTTATCAGGGAAAGGTAGTGTCATGTCCGTGCGAAAAATACCCAACTTTTTGGTTGCTTTTGCTTTAGTCCAAAGCGACTTGCAAAAAGAGAAATAACATTCAAGCTACGACACAACAGGAATCCTATTAAGTTTACGACTTTCTAACAGGAAATTGGCAGAAGACTGAGTGTGCAGGAGTGAGTGTGATGGAGGTGCAGTAGAAAGAGATGGTGTTGTAGAGTGTGTGCGTGTTTGTTTGTGTGTGTGTGTGTGTGTGTGTGTGTCTGTGTGTGTGTGTGTGTGTGTGTGTGTGTGTGTGCGTGTGTGTGTTTGTGTATGTGTGTGTGTGTGCGTGTGTGTGTGTGTGTGTGTGTGTGCTTTAGTGTAATAATTAAACATGAGCTTACATGAGCTCTCCCTACTCACTGCCTCCCCTGCTGTCTGCAGGTCAGCCAAACCTTCCGCCACTTCTGCTACTCTGGAGCTGGACAAACTCATGGCATCCCTCTCCGACTTCAAAGTCCAGAGCACAGTGGGTATCTCACACACGAACATGCACGCACACACACACACACACACACACACACACACACACACACGCACACACACAAAGACACAACAAACACACACACTCACACATTTGATTGATAGCATTTGTCATAAAGAAAGCACAGTGGCATCTCTCATGTAAATGTCAATGAATGTTTTTGTTTGTTTGTTTGTTTGTTTGTATTTAGCCTGCTGCTCATACTCCAGTCACACCTGTAGTCACATCCACTCAGCAGCCTGCCCCTCCTCCCCAGGCCTCCTCAGGCGGCTCATTGGACAGCATGCTGGGACTCCTCCAATCAGATTTGAGCAGACAGGGAGTTCCCACCTCCTCCAAGGGCAACTGCTCAGCCTGCCAGAAGCCTGTTGTTGGCCAGGTGATTATTATAACATACTGTAGTATGTGTGTGTGTGTGTGTCTGTGTGTGTGCGTGCATACGCCATCCATCCATCCATCCTTCAGTAATGCCTATGACAGCATTATGTTGTGTTAACTATTTTCACCTCTCTTGTTACCTGTGATAAATACACACCTCCTCTACTATAACTGTGTAGCCTATGATGGCTAATCGTTTCTGTACCCTGAACAGTCTAAATAAAGGAAATATGGCAGTCAGGACAGATATTTTAGATTTTAGATGATTTTGTTTAAGTAGTTACAAGGTTGTTGGCCAAGAACAATGAAGAATTGTTGTGACATAAAGCAAGTAATTTCAGATAACCATCTTGCCTGGTAATTACTGAGACTTGTGTTATTTTTGGACCCCACTCCCTCTCTCACAGATTAACAGTATTACTCACACTCAGTCTCTCCCCCACACTCAATAGTGCTGTATTTGAAGTGTTATTGGCAATCATTGTATCCAGTTGCCATGGACACAAGTGTTTGTGTTCTGTTTCCTTAGATTGGGTTTGGCATATGGCTAGTTCCTGTCTGAAATACTGTAGGCCTACCTCTGTATTGTGTGCTGTCTGTGTTCTGAATGTTTCTATGGCATGTGATCCCAGTTAGCAGGATGTTTGTGTGCTGTTTCCTGAGATTGGGGTTGGCATATACAGTACTGTAGGTAGTTTCTGTCTGAAATGCCCGAAAGATCAAAGATCATTGAATACTGACCAAGATAGAGCAACATGATATGTTACAATGGGAGCAGACGTGAATATTTCTGGGCTGCATAAATGGGTACGTCACAATATAAACCCTTCAACGATCTTTCATATCAGCGTATGAAGGCTTGACTTTGCTCTGCCTAAAATGGGGGATTTTCCCCTCTCGCCCCTCACGAGAATAAAACACTGAACATAACGGACATTTGTGCCTCTCACTCCACATGTACCTCTTTTCTATATTGTGTGATGATGTCTGTGTTCTGGATGTTTCTGTGCCATGTCATCCCTGATACCAAGGTGTTTGTGTACGGTTTCCTGAGATTGCCGTTTGGCTTACACTCTAGCCCATTTTAAAAGTCTTTTTAACACTCTGTCTGATGTCTGTGTTCTGGATGTTTCCGTGGCGCGTGGTCAGGTGGTGACGGCGCTGGGGCGTGTGTGGCACCCTGAGCATTTTGTCTGCTCGGAGTGTGAGTGTGAGCTGGGCAACAAGAACTTCTTCGAGAAGGACGGACGACCGTATTGCGAGCCCGACTACTTCACCCTCTACTCTCCACACTGTGCCCACTGCCACAAGCCTATTCTCAACGTAAGTGTGTGTGTGTGTGTGTGTGTTTGTGTGTTTAACATGTTCACCCTCTACTCTCCACACTGTGCCCACTGCCACAAGCCTATTCTCAAAATGAGTGTGTGTGAGTGTGTATGTATGTGAATGTGCTTGTGTGTGTGTGTGTGTGTCTCCATACTGCACTCACTACTAAAAGCCTGTCAGCGTGTGTGTTCATGTACAGTGTGTGTGTTTATGTACAGTAAGTGTGTGTGTTCTGCAGTATGTGTGTGTGTGTGTTCTGCAATACTGTCTTGCTGAGTGCAACATATTCATGACGTTTGTACCTGTCCTTCTTAGAAAATGGTCACTGCCATGGACAAGAACTGGCATCCGGAGTGTTTCTGCTGTGTCAAGTGTAGTCGGACATTTGGGGACGAAGGTAACACACACACACACACATGCGCACACACACACACACACACAGCTTTTTTCTGGTTAGGTCTTTATGACAAAGAATGTTGACGGTTGACTCTGAAGTGACTTGTCTTAGTTTGTTGGCAGCTGCACATTTGTTCCATTCTGTTGTCTTTCCGCCCGCAGGTTTCCATGACCGCGAGGGGCAGCAGTACTGCCAGCAGTGCTTTTTGTCCCTCTTCGCCTCCCGTTGCCAAGGCTGCTCTCAGCCAATCATGGAGAACTACATCTCAGCACTCAACGCCCTCTGGCACCCCCAGTGTTTTGTCTGCAGGGTGAGTGTGTGTGTGTGTGTGTGTGTGTGTGTGTTTGCATGTGTGAGTGTGTGTGCATGTGTGTGTGCATGTGTGTGTGCGTGTGTGTGTGTACTCACATGATGTTACATTACGTGACCTAATTTCTCTCTTTTCTCTCTCTCCCTCTTTTGGTTCCTACTTTTACCCAGAGGAGTAGTCACTAAGAGCTATTAAGATATCTGACCTGTGTTTTATTTCTGCAGTGACATCTCACCTCTCTCTCTATCTCTCTCTCTCTCCCTCTCTCCCTGTCTTTGTCGCCCCCTGCAGGAGTGCTACAGTCCGTTTGTCAACGGCAGCTTCTTCGAGCACGAGGGTCAGCCCCTGTGCGAGGCGCACTACCACCAGTCGCGGGGCAGCGTGTGCCACGCCTGCCAACAGCCCATCCTGGGCCGCTGCGTCACGGCCATGGGCGCCAAGTTCCACCCGCACCACCTGGTGTGCAACTTCTGCCTGAAGCCGCTCAGCAAAGGCTGCTTCAAGGAGCAGGAGAACAAGCCGTACTGCCACCCCTGCTTCATCAAGCTCTTTGGCTGAACGAGGGGATGGAGGGGAGGAGAAGAGGGAAAAGAGGAAGGGAAAAAGAGAGGGAGGGCCTGCTCTACCTGTGGAAGAAGAGAGGGGGGTGGAGGTGCATGGTGGGGGGAAGAGGGGGATCAGTGTAGAGGAGTTGTGGGGATGGAAAACAGAGGGTGGAGGAGGAAAAGAGGGAAGAGGGAGAGGTCGGGAATGCTCAGGAAACAGGCGGAGAATGGCGGACCGGAATGTACTGACCTGAGCAGAGGAAAGAAAAAGACAGAGGGAATAAAAAGGAAAGATGAAGGGAGTCTTTTCCAAGTTCTCCATTGCTGAGTTTAGTCTCTGCTTCCCTCCCCTTCATTTCCCAGGCTTGTAAGGCTCACTTTTTTCACAGAGGTTCGACTTCCCTTTTGCTTCTTCATTTTCTTTCTTTTTTTTTTTTTAAATAATAGACAGTCTCTCTGCAGCTCTGGAGCTGTTAAGACTGTTAGGGAAACCAGACAAGACAATCACAGATGAATCCAAAGCTAAATTATTAAGGGCCTTGACAAATCATTCCAAAACAAACAGACAAAAACAAAAAAAAAAACATTCCAATTGAGTCTTGAAACTGCCCCAACATTTAGCAAAGAAATCACAACTACAGTGACAGCACTTATATAAGGAGGAGGACTCATGCAGTCATTTTCTTCTTTAAGCCATGTGAACTAAGGCATGATGAATTTGATTGCTGTGATTAAGTGATCTGGAAGGGCAAATAAACTGGTAACTTTTGATCTCAGCCCTGCTCTTACCCAGTTTCAGAGTTCTGGATTTACTGAACCAGTGCTGGTTTGGCCGTGATCTGATCAAGCTCTGATCCGACTCGGAACTGCCTCGGGTCTGGTTCAGACCCAAACTCCTGAATTCCTTACTGGGTCCCTGTGGGGGTATAGAACAGGTTTCTCTGCAGTGTTTTTGCCTGTGTCCGATCACTTCATCATAGTAAAAAAAATAACAGAAGCTCAAAATAGTGTAATGGTCATTATGATCACATAAAAACACACATGGGCTACACATGCATACACACCTTGAAGTTTTCCTGCTCATAGTCATTGTCCAAACATTGAAAGGAAGGATTCTAAAATGTTTTTAAATGAAGGAATTTATATGTTATCATCCCTTAATATATGAGCTTTTGTTACTGCAATATATATGTCACTGCTATTGCCAAATATATCATAATGTTTTACTTGATGTGTACGTAGGAATTCTTTTTTAACGCTATTTTGCAGACAATGTCTGTATTGTTTTGTTTGATGGTGCCAAAGATTTGTCAAAATGTTTACCTATGCCAGGCAATTTAATATAAAGAACTATCTCATTCATACATTTTTGATATCTTCATATTGTCACACAGCAGCACAAAATGATCATTAATGATAATAAAAATGTTCTCACATGTATTGTGTGGTGTCGCTATGTGAAAACCTACCTCGAGTTCAAGACGACAAAACGTAGCAACACGTTTTTGACGTCACCCATAGGGTTGAATGGGAACCGTAGCAAAACTGTTTCAAAACGGTGCCGCCGCTGAACTCGCCCCTAGGCTACATTTGATCAACTGCAAGGTAGTGGTCTGGCCCCGCCCATTCCGCAGGTGCGCTAATTTAAATACCCTAATAAGTTCACAAATATGTCAGATGGGAAAGACGGCGTTAAACGTGTAAGCAACGTGACGAACCAAGCTAAATCTAATCATTGGTTTCCTCAATGAGTAACACAGAAGAACCGGTGAGTATCAACCCTTCCCTTCAAGTAGAGCCAGGTATAATTTTGGCGAGTAATAAGCCCCCTAATTTAACGTTTTCTCTGTAAGAACAAGGTCATCCAAGTCAATTTAGAGGGCCCTCTGCACGCAGTCCGACATAAAACTTAAGACATAACTCGTTATTCACTTTTGGGTTAGTCGAGCAATTAAACTACACTGTAGATAACGTCAGTTATGACTGGGAAGGTCTACCGTGTCTGCTTAACGTAACGCTACTGCTTTACTTATAAAACTGATTGTTCCACACGAAGGAAACAGAGACTGCCGTTCCCGAGGCCGCGTGGCCGGAGAATGGCGGTGAATGGAGCGACGGAGAGGCGGGCGCGATGGAGGAGTCCGGTCTCTTGCAGGAAATGGCTGAGGAGGACGAGTCAATTGATCTGTACAATGAAGAGACTTTTGGAGCAGGTGTTTTATTTACAGAGACTCCCTGTTGAGTAATGTGTGACTAGTCAGCAGGAGCGTACTGGATAAGCTTATATTTTGCCTAACCCAGTTGGTTATCATTATTGCATGGACTGGATTGCCTGCTTGGTGTCCTTGGCGTAAACATCTGTGGATGCAGAGCAGGGTCTGGTGCTGGCTATAAACCCTTCCAGCTTTCCATCTATGTCCTCCTGCCTCTAGCTTAATGTTACGCTTTGCCTGCACCAGGCTTTTTGTAAATCACAGTAACCTACTGAGGTTCATGTTGATGTGTATTTCTGGAATGCACTACTGTTGGTTACACTCGAGCCATCACCCACGGCTGTTCTGAAGCCACCTTATCCTCATCACAGATGCAGAGATGGAAGGGGGTGATATTCTGGGCAGATCCATCGACGATGACGCGCCCATCCCAGTGAAAACGGCATCACCACCACCTCCCTCTTCACCTCCACCACCTCCCCCCTCTCCATCTCCATCTCCATCTCCATCCCCGACTCCCAGGCTGCCACCCCAGCTGCCTCCACCCCGCACCCAACCCTTCTCTCCCACAGGGGTGACATGGATCCGGGGCCGAGGTCGTGGAGGGCAGAGGGGAGGTCGAGGGCAGATCTTTGAAGATCCAGCAGTAGTGAAGAGCATCAAGGTGCGACCAAGCCTTAAGGTGATTACACATGGGAGCGTGGCATTTGGAAAAAAAAACCTCTGAATTTCTAAACTTTTCGGAAGTTGCATTCCTTTTTTTGTTTGTTTTCTTTCTTTCTTTCTTTCTTTCTTTCTCCAACCAGAGCCTGGACAGTGCCATAGTGGATTGCTCTCGCACTTCTTACTGGGAACAAGAGAACTCTAATTCAGTAAGTATCTGTATCTGCTGTTCTGCCTATGCTAAATTGACTGGATGGATTTGATGATTTGGTGTGGGTCTTTCTCTCCTCTCCGCAGTGGGTGCTGCCATCGCAAGGTTTAAGAGGACAAGCAACAAAGCCCATCCTACAGGTGTGTGTGTGTGTGTGTGGATGAGTGTGTGAGGGAGAGAGAGCATGTGTGTGAGTGAGCGATCTGGAAGAGAAACGGGCAGAAGAATGACTGACTGTTTTTTGTTTTGTTTTCAGCAGGATGAAGCCATTCTTCGGGTGATTGACAGGCCTGCCTATGCCCCTCGCCTACCCAGCTATCCCAACTTCCTGTCCAAGTCCCGCCCCTACCTGCCCCCTTCCTTCCGAGGCAGGCGGGGTCTGGTGAGGGAAAGCCCACCCATGCGGCCCATCACACAGAGTTGGTACTCCCAGGTATGCGAAGGTGTGCAGATGGGCACTATTCTGACCCTGGGATTCCACTGACTGGCCATAGCCAATTGATGTCATGTGCAATATGGCACCTAAGTCAATGTTAAGAAGTGTATTTATTTATTTATGGAGAAGTTCACACCTTACACCTCATTCACACTATACATGTCTGTCAACGGATCTCATTGACTTTGCATGGGGCACTCTTGAAATGCATCGAGGGTCCATCTGTTCTGTCGGCTCCATTGCTTGCGTCAAAAAGATCAGTCAGCCAATCAGATCTCGTGTATGATTGCCTGCTAGCTGCATCTGCAAAGTCGACACGCCCTCTGTGTACAGTGTGGTTTCAGGTTCAGCATGCATCTCCTCAATCTAGCAGTGTACACCTCTGGCTCCTGAGAAGGTTTGTTTGTTTGTTTTGGGTGTATGTGTAGATGCATCCCATGGTTCCTCGCTCACCACTGCGTCCACGGCAACTGTTAAACCCCCGCCAGCAGTTTAACCAGGTGATAACCCACACCGCTTTCTCTCTCTCTCACACACACACACACACACACACACACTCACATGCACACACACGCACAGCTGAGCAATACTCCAGCTCACTCAGTCTTTTTTCCTTTATTTCTCCTTTGAGTTTATGTGTGTCTCTCTCTCTCTCTCTCTCTCTCTCTCTCTCTCTCTCTCTCTCTCTCTCTCTCTCTCTCTCTCTCTCTCTCTTTTTTTTCTCTGTATCCTAGCCCCGCCTCACACCCCCTCAGCCAATGACTCCAAAGATGACACAGCCACGATTCGGCCCCCTCTCTCCAAGACCCGCCCCTCTCTACAGCCCATCAACCAATACGCTTCAGCGGTTCAGGTGCGTTGGCATGTGGTTCATCCACTTGGTTAATATCTGTTTCAATATTCCACGATTATGTTTGTCTATCTATCTAAACAGAAACTTGCCTCTACAGTGCTGAAATATTTTGGTGTGCTTGATGATACAATAACTGCTCTAAACTGCCTTCCTTGCCTTAAATGGTGCAGTTCTTCTGCGTGATGTCATACCCGGGCCTAGTTGTCCTAATGAGTGTCAGCACTTTGTTTCTTTTAACCTTTGACATCAGATTCCCCGGATCTGTGACCCAGCTCCATCCGCAGCATAAACGTCTTCTGAGCCAGAGACCGCCCAAACCACACAGGTAATTAACGGACTGTCTGTCTGTCTGCCTGGCAGCTGGCTGTCAGCTTGTCTTGTCATGTCTGTCTGTCTGTCTCTCTGAGTCCATCCTAAGCACACAGGAGACTGATATGACAACACTGCTGATGAATAAAGGATTTAGGTGACTGGGACATAAGGCACTGGCTTGGAACTGCTTGTTCTTGCCACACTGTGGACGTCCATTGAAACAAATACCATATGCATTCCAGGTAGGAGTGGGCGGTATAAACGGCACAAGCGATATGCAATATAAATTTGGCTGACAACAGAGGTTTTGATTACTGACCTACTGCTATAACTCAGATTTGGTTTTAATTTTGCATTAGAATGTATTCATAATATAGGCCTACACTTTTGAATGGACATTAACAGTACAAACACAAGACGTATACTTTTGATTTCATGCAGATACTTGCAGGGCTATGATTGGAATTACTCTCTACAGGCAGAAAAGGCACAACCGTGTGTGTGTGTG
>JASCQY010003233.1:0-23217 GCA_030264315.1 Sardinella tawilis
GATTTCAGCTTCATTTTCATTTTAGTTTCACTTTCGCCCATGGGCGCGGGGCGACGATTTACAGATTGCAAATGCAGTAAATCCAGTACGAAGGGGTTGACAGCGGCGAAATAGCCTTCATTCGGCCCAGAATGAACGATTTAACCATCGAAGTGACTACGACGCTGATATATTAACCTAAAAATGTTGCATAGTTTCTCTTTAACCCCTGGGAGTCTGGATTTGGAATCCTACCCATCAAAGTGGAAACTCAGAATAGGGGCTGTGCCAACTTCAGTGGAAATTTTTCAGGACAAGTCAAAATGAGGCTCAGTAGTGTGTGTGGCCTCCTCATGCCTGTATGGCCTACAACGCCTGGGCATGTTCCTGATGAGATGGCGAATGTCTCCCGAGGGTTCCCCTGTCATAAATAATCACATCAGTGTCTCTGCAGTGATGGCAGGCAAATCATCAGAACCTGTTATTGGACGTGTAGCTTGTATTGGTTTTGTTCATTCCCAGTGAGTGTGATTATGCACATTTATTCAACCATTATCAACCATAACTACATTTAATTTTCGTACCCAAACATATAGGCAGCATCCAACAAGCATCACCATCTCTGTACCCCCTTATGATCCTGAAAAAAGAGACTGTGCAAGGGACAGCTGAGATGTTTCAACTATGGCAAAAACAAGAAAATATTAACTTGTGAGACAGCTTCAAGTGCAAGTGCTTTATGTCTCAAGCTCATTTACTTGATAACTCTGTCTATCTCATTTATACCTCTAGGAATGGCAAACAGTACCCAGGAATGATGCGCTTCAGTCCAACCTCAACATGGAGCATTTTTAAGATCTGTTTTTTAGTCTTGTGTAGTGCATGGAGAAGTGGGGGATATGTAGAGCAGAAGCAGAAAGTCAGGTGCTTGTGAACAGTATGTGTGTGTGTGTGTGTACCTGTAAAGTTGTTAAGATGAATTTGTGAGTGCTGAGGAATTAATTTAGTGAGTGCAAATTCAGTATAGTGTTTTCATAGTACAGAACCTGAGGATAGAAGCTACTCTTGAGTTTCTCAGTTCTGCATAGGCGTCTTCTTGATCTCGAGGTTGAAGAGCCCATTAGATGAGAAGAGTCTTTCAGAATCTTTTTGGCCCTTAGTAGTACAGTAGGCTACTGTCTGTAGAGTACTACAATCTCTTAGCCTGGCTTTCGCGACCATCAAAGCTCATACGAGCTTAGTCTGGCCAATCTCTACTTACTAGCCGCCTTCTTTAAAGCAGAATCAATGTTAAACTTGTTTAGCCCGCCTCCTTCACCTTGGAGTAAAAACTTGCTTCTCATTGGTGCCTAACAATTCTGGGACAGGAAATGCAGTAAATAGGCAGCTTGGCCATACTGACTTGAACACAAAATTTTGTGCAGTGTCACAGGAAGTATGGGCAAGCCCAGGCTAACAATCTCTGACTGTGGAGTTCCCATACCAGGGGTCCAGGGATGATACTAGAGAACATTTTCAATAGCAGAAGTGAGTTCCTTCAAAATGGATATTGAAACATTGAATTTCCTTACCTCTGACAAAGGAAGAAGAGTTGTTGTCTGGACTTCTTCAGAACATGTTGGATGTTCACCGTCTATGTTAAGTCTTCAGTAATCTGGTTACCAACGTATTTTAAAGTTGTGACTGACTCTCTCTGGTTGCCTGCTGATCTTAAGTGGGGAGTAACTGCAACTCTGCTGCTTCTTGTAATCCATTACCTTTTCACCACTTGGTTTTACTGATATTCAGTGTCAAGCTAGACTGACACCACTGTGCCACCTCAACCTGATTCAAGTACTGTACACCTGTTCATTGTTGTTGCTAATCAGGTCCATGACCACACTGCCATCCGCATGATGGATCATCACTCCACTTGTGAATGGTCAGTGAGAAAGACAAATATCCAGTGACACAGTGTGGTGTTCAGTCCCAGGGCCTTTATCTTTGTGACTAACTACATTTCATATTCTATAGAATATGAGGAGTAGGCTACTATCATGTTACAGTAAATTAAACTCTTCGACCCAACTGTCGAATCACAGAATTTGTCATTCCATGTCTTGTCACATTATAAATAGGCTATTTGACAACAAAAAATTTAATTAAAAAGCACTTCAGGTTTTTGCCTTAAAAATGCAATAAGAGACCAATGTAGCCTAAATGTTTTTTGAGCACTTCTGAAAAGCTATTTGGCAGAGTTCTAAAAACGTTGATTCAATGACAGCAATGTGTCAAATCTTGGCCAACATTTTTTACATTTTACCTTGTGACCTCTACAGGTGTATGTTAGTATTGCAGCAGTGAGTCAAATGGCCTGATGGTGCATTTTTTACGTTCAACCTGGTCTCTTTGCACCCTCTGCAGGTGCTTGTTAGTACTGCTGCAGGATTTAAACATTTTCAGCAAAGCCAGACAGACTGTACTGTTGAATGTCTATGACACAAACTTGTAAACTCCCGATACCCTAAGAGCCTCTAATCACCTCACTGGGAGCCTGGGATTTTTGGTCAACTTGCTTGCTGTGAGGTCACAAATTCGAGCCCTGTGTGGGATGGCTTTGGTTACATGTGCAAAAGATAAGGATGCAAAAAAACTGAGATCCTGAAGAAATTCTGAGCCACTTTCTACTTCTACTAAGTGTCAACTCTCAGGGGGAATAAAAGTGGTGGATAATTCAGCTGTGTAAAAGTTATGCAACTCTTGATCCGCATACAGATCACGCCATTGGTTTATGGTACAGTAGATAGATGCAGGGTTATTGAAAATGATCTGATACTGTACAGTGTAAGGGACATTCTCAATCAACATAAACAGTAGCGATTGGTTTTAAGCAGAAAGTATACCGCAGACTTAAACTTTCTCACCAATCCATGGATTTGCAAACCAAAGCACAGGAACCAGCTATGATCATTTTCATAGAGTTATCTTGACTCCCAAAGTAATGAAGATGATTTCTGTTTCGTTCAGTTTCGGTTTCTCTTACATCAGGGCAACAAGTTACAGTTACTTTTACAGTTAGCCGAGGCTGGTAAATTAACCGAAAAACAGTAAACTATAAAATGCCTGGTGTTCCATTCTAACAATGACACAGTAGGCTAATAGTGATGGATGCTTTTCAACTGATGAGGAAACGTATTTCTCAAATCCAGTGTTTTAACAGAAATTTGTGAAAAAAATGTCTTAGTTCTTGTTACATTTGCTTTCCCACATTTAAAAATCTGTAAACATTTCATAAATTTCCATTCATACATTTATGGATGATACAGATACACTCAAAACAAAATAGACACAGAAGGAAAGTAATTCGCCTACTGTATAGGCCTATAGGACACATAAACATTAAAACAATCAGATGGGATCAAAGAGCATGTAGCATGGAATCAGTGTGTGAAATAAATGTTTTAAGATTGTCATCATGTTGTATTGCCCATATGGGCCTTGCTGTACAATAGTGTTCATATTACAGGGATATAGCATACCAACAATGCAGGATTGTAAGCTCCACTCCCATCTTCTCCTCAATGAGCTTGATAATATGCATTGGCTTAGTAATTGCAGTAGAATATGAAGAAACAACCACACTGACGTCATGTCAACACCCAAACTCTGAATTGTCCATATATCCAAGGGAGTGGAGCATGCAAACCAACTAGCGCCGGTCAAGCTCTCTCATAATACAGTGTTTTACACGCAATTCTTTTAACTGTACTTCTGTCTTATATAAAGGTGTTCTTTACGCACATTGAGAATACATTATTTCTGTACAGCATGTTAACAGAACACAAAACATTGGATATTCAGCCCGATTGGTTACTTTTCCAATACATGTGTGCCTAATACATAATACACAATTCACATATTTCATGACAAAAATGATTTTGGACAGATGTTTTGTCTCAGTGTCTGAGTGACATTGTTATGCCCAGTCCAGACCAGGTTAAAGCTTTCACTTTTTTGTCTTTGTTGGTTTTAAGAGAAATGGATTGGCCTGGCTGGTTCTTGTTTTCATATGAATGCCCCTTTATCAAAAAGTCCAAAAGCACAAATTTCGTTGACACTTGTAATATGAGCCAAAGAAAGCACAGGAAGGCTGATCCCCGGTCAGTGTGTCATGTGGACGAGTGAATAGATAGTGCTCTCACTGGACTTTGGCGAGGACACCCAGGTGCCGTTCTGAACTGAGGTGGATTCTGTGCGGTAAATCTGTGCCTGCATCTTAAAGCAACCAAAGCGGCTGGCCAGGGCAAAAAAGTCCCGTTTGAAAGTCTTGGTGAAGAAAGCGTAGAGAAAGGGGTTTGCGCAGGAGTTGATGGGGTAGAAGAGCACCAGCAACACTTTGGCTTGAGACACGTTGATCAGCGGCCACTTGAAGGCGGCCGAGATGGCAAAGAAGGAAATGGGCGCGATGCACAGGAAGTCGGTGAAAATAAGCACAGCCATTCGCTTTGCCAGCCGCGTGTCTGCAGCGCTGGTGAGCGGGGCCAGGGCCTGGGGGTTGCGGACCGTGGTGTAGATCCGGAGGTAGCAGGCACATACTCCGAGGAAGGCCACCACATTCAGTAAGAGCACCAGCATCACGTAGCCCTGGGACTCCACGGTGTCCACGTCCATGGGCAGGCAGATGCTCACCTTCATGTAGCTGCTGGCGATGCCCGCAGCAGGGAACAGTGCAGCCAGCCCTGCAAACAGCCAGCCGCCTGCCATGAGCGCCACCGCGTGGCGCAGGCGCAGCTTGCGCTCCAGCTGCATGGCGTAGGTGATGGTGTGCCACCGCTCCAGCGTGATGACCGTCAGCGTGTAGACGGACAGCTCGCTGGCGAACACGGTGAAGAAGCCGGCCGCCCGGCAACCGGCGCTCATCTGCCAGGCGATGCCGTAGTTGTAGTAGCGTGTGCGGGTGTAGATGTCCACCGAGGCGATGATCATGAGGTAGATGCCCATGCACAGGTCGGCAAAGGCCAGGTGGCACATGAGGAAGCGGGGCACAGTCAGCTTGTAGCGGCTGGTCAGGAGCACCAGGAGCACCACCGTGTTCCCAATGATGGCCAGCACGCAGATGATCCAGATGAGCACACGCAGGTAAGTGTGGCCCATGATGTCCTCGCACGGGTTGAAGGCGTCCGGCTTGGGAAAACAGGTCATTTCTGTCTTACAGTAATCCCGGTAGAAGCTGTGACTTGCGGAGAGGGAGGGGTTGTCACAGAACGGGTTCCTCTTTGACCTAATAAAGGAAGGAAGAAAAAGAGGATGCACAGTCAAGACGTTTGCCTTCACCCATTAATTAACAGTGATTTTACTGATATTAACTGAAAAACAGAATAGCGTTTTGGAAAAGAGCTCTTCAAATAGAATTGAACAGAATATAATTGAATTCTAAAATAAATGACCTATTCAACTTCCTGTAGTTGGCGAAGGCACAGCAGTGGCTGGGGTAGGTGAGGTTGGCCTCTACAAGCTCTGCAAAGAGGTCCAGGCGGGGGAGCGTTCTCAGAGAGTACACCGAGGTGGCCACCAGGATCTTCATGGTCTTTATCATGGTCTCTGGCAAAGAGTGGACATTTGTGTAGGAGATGTCTCTGTAGAATACACAAATATAACCATTCAGCATACTTCTTTTTTTTATTTTTTTTTTTTTATTCAGCATACTTCTGATCAAAAGCTCTCAATATGCATCAAGGTTAACTTAATTTCATGATCAGATTTGAGTAGTACGTTTGGCCTATGAACCACAGTGCCTCAGAGGGTAACGCTTCAAATTCTCAGCTGGAAAAAAAAAGTATGGACAAAATTTTTCCAGAAGAACATCACGTCCAGTATTCCCAGTAGCCTCAGTATGCTATCAATCTAGGACTTCTGTTTGAGAGACTCTTCTAAGAATACTAATCACATACTGTATATGGTTGGGGTTCTGTGTTAGGAACTCTAGGACTGGTTGCCAAGGAATTTCCAAATTGCACTTCCCATTCTCAAGAAGTACCATCTGTGCTCCTCAATGGAAGTCAGGATTATTTATAATGTTGGCAAACAATGATATAATCACAGGGCAATAGATTGTAATTCAAATTCAAAGTGTAAGCCCTGCAAAACTGTTCTCCATGAGGACAGAAGCTGAAACTTGACAAAGCTTAGTGTGGACAGAAGTAAAGATGATCCTGTGGCAGAGTGAGAGGGGCTCTCCGCTGGCAGGCTGAGCTTGCTGACAGAGAGGTACAGTAGAGTAGAGTAATGGCGTGCTTACAGAGAGGAAGGACCCTCTGCTCCTAAGAAGGCATCGCTGTGGATGTCGCCGAGCTCCTTGTTTCCCATGAGAGATCTACGGATGCAGAAAGAGGATGGGAGAGAACTACTGGAACAGCTCAAGTTCATTGACACTAATTAGGCTACTGAAATAATGCGAAGGAAAGCATTGAGAAAATTCCATAAATTTTTAAGGCAACACAGCCGACCTTAATGATATCAAAAAAGCAATAAAAATAAGGAATAATATAGCGTCTTTACTTACAATATTCGCATTTTAGTACCATTGAAAGCATAGCTCTCAATTTTGGTGATATCATTTTTAGTCAGCCTCCTATTATACAGGGAGCACACACACACACACACACACACACACACACACACACACACACACACACACAGGGAGGGATGTTATTGTTTAGATTATCTTGTCATCTTGCCACCATCAAGCTCATTGTGTGGCCACTCACAGCACTAAGATGGGGTCCCTGCTCAGGCCCTGGAAGGCATTGCTGGGGATGACCTTGAGGTTCATGTTTTCCTCGACATCACTGGAAAAGAAAGAAAAACTTTCAATTAGAAAGTTGTTGTCTGTAATATGTGTATTTTGGGTATTTTTTATTGCAGCCCATTTCTATCACTTAAAGGGGGAAAAACATAAAAAAAACATGAAATCTTGACATTTTCTCAAACTAATGAGTAACTGTCAAAATAATATTAGTGATATTAATATTCCTGAAATGTGCAGTGTGTGCTGGGCTACCCCACTACCCAGTTTGTTTAAAATGATACCCTTTCTATTAAATGTTTGAAAATAGATGATGCTTACAGCCATACCACACTGAGCACACCCGATCTTTCCCAAAAACAGATGCTGAAAATAGTCGCCATCAAAATCAATTGACATCATCTGGCTCACTATAATAATAGAACTATAAGCCCATACTATATAGACATGTTCATTCTTCAGTCACACTGTTTGCACAGGGAAAGTCCTTGTCTATAGATTGCTGCATCTATTAAATTAGCAAAATCTCTATGGCAAACAGCTTCCACAAAATAATGAGATACAGTAAGTAATGAGATAGGCCTAATATTCAAGTTCAAGTTCAATTGTATATATATATATGTATATATATTTTTTTTAATATGCAAGTTGGATTGTGCTCTGTTTTCTTCTAAGTGTCGAGGGGTCTTTTATGAAGTTTAAGCACAATATGCAGCAGCAGGGCAACATACAGCAAAAAGTCCGGCACAGCTGAATGAATCCTGGAGAAATCAGGCAGTATTGTCAGTCCTGTGTTTGAGATTGCCCTGAATGTGTAGGGTACAAACACACATACTGTATGCACAATCACATAGACATCAGACATTTGGCTTTATATTACACACAATGTGAGAGGTAATATAATCTCAACAAGTGACACATAACTGTATATCCTCTGGGTGGAGTCATTGACTGTTTCGGAAATGGCTTACCGCTGTGTGTACTTTGCGCTGCATGCCACCTCTGGGATGCACCATTAGGTACCATTGCTAGATCATTTGTTTTGGTTGAGCACATTGGGTTGCCATTTTGTGTACGAAATGGCCTATACAAATAAATTGCTTTGCCTGGTCTTGGTTGTTACTGAGATAATGTCATGTTGTTGATTTTTTTCTAAACACAGTGCTAATTTATAAGACAGAGCCTTCATTTCAGTAAACAACTTGTGAGCAAAGAGTTTGGTGAAACAAACACACAATCTCTTGATATTAATGCATGTCCATATGGGCCCCATATTTTGTCCATGTGTCCAGCTGTATACAGTGCCATTTCAGAAACAGCCATTGTCCTCCTGATAAACCAAAACAATTTTGAAATATAATCTGATACTGGCAGTATTTAAGCACTTACAAATGTTTCAATTTTGGTAGGTTCTTGAAGGCATACTTATCAATTTTAGCCAGGTTTCTTGATTTAGTTATTATTCTGTAGACAGAGAGCATTTGGGTTTGTTACTAAAGAAAACAAATAGCTGTGACTGATAGAGTGGTGAATTCATCCAACTCACATCTCCTTTAGGCTGGGGAGGTCAGAAAAGGCTGAACTACGGATCCTCTCCAGATTTCCATTTTCTGAAATCTTTCTGGTGGGCAGGATGACAACTATTAGCTCTCCCCTCTGCACATTACATGCCATTCACTTTATGATGATAAATTGGGAAATTCATTTAAGCCATTTAACATTGAGTTTTAAAAAGTAATGTGGTTCCCACATCTTAAATGTAGGGGAAGGCTGGTAGACCGGGCAATTCCTTCTGGGAGTCTTTTGCGTCTGGGACGTTTATCTTGCACTACCTCTGCTCAATATTCTATCTCACCACAGTAGTTAAGGAACTCTCCAAAGGCTTGGGTTGCTTCAAATAGATTCATTGATAGCTTAAACTAAGTTAGGCTGCAATACACTGGATGTCAAATTCGTTTATATTCATATTCCTTTCCAGACACCTTTGTTCAAAGCGCTATAATTGAACCAAATATCAATCAAAACACACTGGAGAAGTAGGTCACCCTCTCTTTGGTGTGGTGGTGGTGGTGGTGGTGGTGGTGTGTGTGTGGGGGGGGTAATACCATAATAAGGCCTAATATTTACATATGTGAGAGTATGTGTGTAAGAAAGAGAGGGAGAGAGAGAGAGAGGCCTCCTGGTTTGTGTGATTCATATCTATGATGTTTGGATCTCGTCCACTCATCATGTTCTATATTAAGACAAAACATTCAATCAAGACTAAATAGCACTAAGGTTACAGGGCTATGGTATGAGTTCAAAAACCAGCACCTTCCAAAATTCCCCTCCCCTTCCCAGCCAAACAAACGGAATGATTGTACTCATCTGGTTTTGCATTACTTACATGTTTTCAAGGTGTTGTAATCGAAAGAAAGCTCTTTCTGGTAATTCGCTGATGTGGGTTAGCTGGAATAATCTGTTTGGAAATAAGAGATGAAGTTTATTATGGATTATCTGTTATTGTTATCTGTTATTGAATGATCTGTTATTGCAGCTCCAAATGTTAAATAGCCCCTCCATTAAAGTGGATCAAACTGAATGTGTTTGTTTTCTATTTATCTCATGGTGTTTGGCATTCTTAATTATTCCCTTGGCTTCATTAAAAAGGCAATGCGACACTGATGGTTGAGCTCAAGACAAACGGAAGGGGAAGTGTTTACCTTGTGCGGCAAAACGATAAAAGCACAAACCCGCGCCTCTGCAGGTGCTTTAAGGTCAGGATGCCATATTGCCACACTAATGCGCACAAACAGCCTGTCCTGTGCTGTACAGTACTGTGCTGTGCTATGCCAGTACACCCCGGAGCAGGCCTTGAGTGAAGCCTTCATACATAGTGTAGTGGTGGCTCAGGTCTTTCAATGCTTAACTCTTACTGCACAGTAGGTTTGTTTTTCTCTCCGTACTCTATGTGTGCAGGGGGGACTTCAAATTATATCTGTGAAGATTCAATATCAACTGTTTGTGTTTCGTAAGTCTGAAAAAAAAAAAATCTGTACACTGTATAAACTCCCACAGTGTGACTTGTATGTCTCACAATGTTTCGACCACTATGGTCAATACACCTGAAGAAGACCACAATGGTAGAAATTCTGTGAATAATAAGTCACACTGTGGGAGTTTAAACGGCGTGTGGATTTTTTATTTTTTTTTCCATAGGCTTTCATAGGCTATTTTGTATCCAGCACTATTGTTTGACGATGTGAGCGCACACTGGGCTTTTTTGGACTGGGTTCTGTGAGTCCTATCACCAAATGTCAAAAAAATAAAAAATAAAAAATATTTTTCTTTACGTCAGTCCATCTGAAACGTACGCACACTGTACACACACACACACACACACACACACACACACACACACACACAATTACGCACACACACACACTCCTGTTGATAATAATGGTCTATTCATTTGAGTGTAGTCTACTAGAGCATGCCTCAGTCTCAGCCATCTCAGGGCTCAGCTCTTGCTTGTATCTGTCTGACTCCGTAAAAGAAACAGCTGCAGCTTTCACTCTGTGTATCAACTGGTATCAGGGCAGGACTCTGTGTTCTTGGTCAATTCAGTAGCCTTAGACACACACACACACACACACACACACACATGGCTCCACCACATGAGCAGAAAATCAGGATTCATGACTAGATTACTAGCAAATGAACAAAGTGAATCTAATGAATTTTGACTGTTACAGATGTAGCGATGCATATGTCATATAAACATCCAAGTTCATAAAGCCAAGCATCTGACCCCAGATCAGAGAGACATGCCCTTTATGTAGGCTTGGAGGAGGGCTGAAAAACTCCCCAAGCTGACCCATGGTTGCCACTGTATCCAAACTTAACTCAAGGCCAGATCCACGTTTCCATCAGCTCCCATAACCTTGATGAGATTACATAAAGTATCATTGTCAACTAAGGCAACAGTTCCAAAGTGTTTTCTACATCTGATGACCCATCATAACAAGCCTGGCAAAAACAGTGCAGAAGCCTCATGTTATGACAACATTTGCATGATGCATAATGGCTGGGAATGTTGTTGGTGGAGTGAAATTTGAATCATCCCAGAGTTTCCTGTCCCATACTCTATCAGATGACTGGCTTGCTTCAGATCAAATCCTTCTTGAACTACATGAATGATATTTAATATAGCCTAACAATAATTTACACTTTTTTTCTATTTCAAGGCTTGCCACACTGACAGAATCAAAACATTTGTACATACACTAATGGGATTTGAGCACTGAATGCTGTGTGAGTGTGTGTGTGTGTGTGTGTGTGTGTGTGTGTGTGTGTGTGTGTGTGTGTGTGGTGTGTGTGTGTGTGTGCGTAGAGTACTCCATGTGTGATCATGTGTACTTACATATAAGTTGTGTTTTGGGGGATGTTGGCGGGCACCTTCTCAACCTTTTCCTCCAGACAGCAGAATGAGCGCTGGGTTCCATTGAAGTTGCAGTGATGAGGTTGTTCCCATGTGCTATTGGCTGCATGTGGGAGTCTGAACGGAGAGAGCCCCAACATCACCACCAGCACCACACTCTTCATCGTGATCGTTCAGCTCAGAGTCCTTTTCCCGCCAAGGCTTGCCCTCTCTGTTGGGTTATTTGGGCTCCAGCTCCGCTTGCTGAAGATACAGAAGATGGTTTGGTTCTGGATCAAGCAATGGAGTCAGTGCAGACATCAAAACACTTCCAAACGCTCGAGGGTTGATAGGCCTGTCTTTCCGTCTCTGTCAGAGAGTGTCCTTTAAAGACGGGAGCAGTGGTGGTGGTCTCCAAAGGCGGCGCGTGAATGAGGGTGGTCAGGACTGTGTCGACTGAAGCCACGAGAGACCTTGAGAAAGAGGACTGGCGATAAGGAGTGAGTGTTTTTTAACATTCTTTCTCCTTCGCTCTCCTTCTGTCCTACGCTTCAGGACTCCCTTCGTTCATAGTCACTCACTTTTGACTGCTTTGTTTTTGTTATGGTGCAGATGCCGAACCGCACGGCATCAGTTGTTTTCTTATCATAGGATCTGATAATAAATGATAATGTTGTTATGTACATGTTGTTGCACATAGAGTGACCTCACTGTATATTCCCCCAGCAAAACCAATGAGAACTGAGTAGCTCCACCACTTTTGTTTAATTCAATTCATTCAGATCAACCAGTAACTGACCAAGTGGCTGATGGGAATGTTTAGCCTTTTAAGAGTCATTAGTGCTATGATCAGCAGACTGTAGAGAAACTTTCAGATTATGAGACACACTGTACAGTATAATCCACACATCAGAGTTTTACGCAAACTTAGAATATATACTCTAATATAGAGTAAAAATATACAGCAGTAGGTACAACATAGACCAAATTCGAGAACTAGCCGCTACCACTAATTGATTAGGGCATATCTTTTTCATATGCCCTAATCACTTAGCAGTAGCGGCTAATTCTCGAATTCGGTCTACATTGTACCTACTGCTGTCGTTCTGATACCTACCGACAGAACTCGGCAGCCTCAGACAACAGGGCTTCGGTTGTATTCACTCCGGAGAACTCCTTTAATAATTGGGAAATTACTGTATTTTCTTTTACTATGAGTGAGCGTCTGTGTGTAGAAAACAGTTTTTCCACTCAATACCTCAAATGGATGTGAGTGCTGTGCAAAAGTGGGTATGTTTGGGTGAATTCCGAATGAATTTTCACTTCTTAGCTTCTTAGTTATAACAGCTATAATAGCTATTAGTTAGTCAGCACCAGTTAGCTATTAGTTTTCCTGGAGGGGGTGCAAGATAAAAAGCTCCACACTTTACATTCAGCCCTGTGAACAGCAGTACATTGAAAATCAGAGTTTCTCCATGTTATTCATTTTTCCATAGCCTAGTTGATGTAGCTACTGTAGATCCTCTCAGTTACAGTGGGCCACTCATCCACAGTGCATAACTCCCAGTATAACACACCAATAACAAAACAGACACCACTCTAGATAGCACAATTATAGATAACATACATGTATGTGGAATTAGTTAGTTTACACAGTAACATTTAGTTAAATTTTCAAATTTATTTACAAAGATCTTCCACTTTTATAGCTGCTACATGTAGCCTATACTGAAATGTCAGTTTTTTAAAAAACCCCTTTGCCTTGGACCTCTGTCCAAACCCATGGTAAGTAATCAGGCACCTTGGCAGGGGTAAATGTGTGTGGGCCACTCCCAATATCCACAGAGCGCAGCTTGGAGTGTGTGGCTGGATTGATCCTGCTGCCTGTGTCCTTGTGAGGCGCTGAGGTCACAGGGGAGCACATTCCTGGGCAGAGGAGTTTCAGATCTGTGGGTGCCCTTTGATGCACTCCCTCCCTCTGCCTCTGTCTCTCTCTGCACCTGTGCCTCAGCCCTGCCAAACACGACTGCATGACAAAAATGATGAGCTGAGGGGAAGCCATGCCAAGCGCTAATGCTAACATTAGCCACTCAAGCAGCAGAGCCTTGACTTGACTTGACTGCATGGCAGAGCTGAGGTTAGCAGGCTGCTCTTTCTCAGCCCTATCTCAGATGAGAAAAAAATGCTAAGCATGAGAGATGGCCGTGAGGAAATAAATTGAGGTTCAAGTGTTCCAGTGAAGAGAGGGCACCTGTGGCCAGCCAGCTTCTTGAGAGGCGGGGAGGGCCGAGTCCATCTTATCAGGCCCAGATGAAGGCCAGTCAGTGGGGCTGGAGCTCCCACAGATGTGCCCGGCATGGAGCCCTCCCTCTGAGCCCAGCTCAGGGGCCAGGCACAGGGGCCATGGACAGCGGAGGACAGGGAGAGGAAAGGGCCAAGAATAGGCTACACTCTTCAATGCTCATTTGATGCCTTTGCCAATTACACACAATTACAAAGGCTAGGTGACCAAGCTTTGGAATATACTTGCAAGAGTCTCATGAAACTTCCATTTCATCTCTCCACAGATTCTGTTTAAACAGGTTGGGCTTTGTCTGTGGCCTAATGGCAAAATATTAAAGTCTTATGAAGTATTAAAGGTGGACTATGACATCTTGCATGGTTTTTAGCGTGATTTGATTTTTGTCTCCAATTGTAGGCATCTCCCCCTTGATCAGCTTGCTGCCTGCCCCCTTAATACACTGTGAAAAAGTCCAGTCTTGGGAGACAACACAGGGACTATAAACGTCAAACAAACAGTAGGGGCACAGGCTGTGCACTAAAACATAACAAACCACGTTTCAGCCAAACACAAACAAAATGGTTCGGGGAGGATGGGGGTTAGTGAGCATGTATGGGTGGGGGGTACTGAGTAAAGTTGATTTAGTAGCGTGAATTTGAGAGTAGCATTTAGTTTTGCATTTAGATGTTTGCATGGAACGTCAACAGAAGTGATTATGCAGGATTTCATAGTCCTTTAAAACTGCATATACTGAAGATTTGTCTCCTACCACCAGGGGTCAGCAGCAAGCTACTCAAGTACTTGTAGAGGTGTCTGTGTTTGTATTTGTAAACTGCACTGGATAACACAAGCTATGTGCAATTGTACAAAAGTGAAGTGTTGTTGTTTGTGTCCTTGATCACGGATAGGAACACAGATATTTCAGCCATGTGAGGTTAACTATTGGCTGTATATTTTGCAAGAATGTGACATGCCCAGAGGCCTCGGCTGTCTGCCCACACACATTATGTGTTCCACAAGATCCATGTGCTCGTGCTTCTCCTGCAAAAGCAAATCACAAGGGCAACCTTGAATTTGTTGGCTAAGAAATGTAAATGATTTTCATGCATATGAGAGTTCACACACACGCATACACACACACACACACACACACACACACACACACACACACACAAAACACACACACTCATTACATGTGTAAAGTAGCCTACAGTATGTTGTCTCCAAAAGTGCTGCATTGTTACATCTCTGAAAAATGTGATGATACACTGATGAAAAATTAAAACCATTATTTTCCTCCACAGCCAAGCATTCTGTGACTGTTACTAAATTATATGAATGGTTATTCATTGTATTGGGTTGATTTGTGTCTATAATTCAAAATGTTGAATTGGTGCCGAGTTGTAATTGGCCTTCACTGACCCAGAGCTGTCTCCTTGTTTATATCTGGGCAGGTTATACTCATATAACACACTATTGAAGGGGTTATCCGCAGTGAATCAGCCCTGTTGTCTAAGGCTGCCGAGTGCTGTCGATAGTATCAGAATGACAGCAATAGGTACAACGTAGAACGAATTGCCCGCTAACGCTAACAGATAGGGGCATATTAAAATGAAACTGACATGCCCTCATCAGTTCGCGTTGGCTGTCGTTTTGCTATTTGGTCAACCGTGTATGAAAATCTGTCATTCTCATACGTGCTGATTCATTCACTCTGGGCTACATGTTGATTCACTCCGGATAATTGCTTTAAGGTTGACTAGGCTCTACCTCTGCCAGGTGACTGCTCCACTGATGATCCTCGTTTAGCTCCCTCAGCTGCTGGTGTGGCTAACTGTGCCACTAACTAACTAGCCACTAACTAGCTTACAGTATGGGGGCTAAGTCTCTCATGCCACCTCCCCTCCATCGCTTGCAGACACTCTAATCTCCAAACTGTCTGTGTGCCCATGCCTTCAAAGGCCACCCCCATGCTGGAGTCTTCATGGAGTTTGAGCCCATTCAAACGCTCAGCCTGAGCTCAGTATGCACTGTCAGTGTTTGTGGAGGGAGAGGGCCATCTACTTCCTTGTCACTCACTATCTAGGTTGAACTGCATGGAGGCTGTCTGCTGTTTTATGAAATGATTATCCTCTGGCTTCCCTGACTATTCTGCTACCTCCAGTGGTCCACGCTGTCACCTCTTCAGCTATGAGATGATCAGAGATGCTCCACATTACTTGCTTCTATCACTGTGCATGTGTGCAGCTGGACACTTTGAAAGCCCTCACTGCAGTGGCATTCTGTAGCACAAAACCCCTGGCCTTCAGTATGCAGACTCTGTGCACTTGACTTCTAAGCCTTCCTCCTATTGGACCCTGGCTTGTTGGTAAGTCAGTTCTCTGACAATTTTCTGAATTTCCTGAATTTATGTCTGTCCCCTCCATACACATATGCACTTGCTTGGTTTGGTCTTGTCTTTACTTGGTTGTCAAGTGCAGTCAACACCCATGTACAGTACTTTGTGACTACATAGCCTACCATGATGTATGTATTAACATTTGTAATCATGATAGTGCAGTTATTTGATCATTTCCTCTCGGCAAAGATCCCTTTTTTATATGTGTAATATAATGTATGTCAGTGGTCAGGTAGTTTTTATGGTCAGGTTTCTTCCTTTTTTTAATTGGAAGAATTACTGTAAATGTATGATGGATTGTGTAAATATTCATGCACAATCCATCTGACTATATAGAATATACTGTATATGTTAGTGTAGTTGCAGATTAAGCCTGGGTGATATGGCTCTGTCTTTGCTTTAGAGAGAGAGAGAGAGAGAGAGAGACTGAAATGTGAAATGTCTTCAAAAACACTTTCCTCTTCATATTAATAGCTTGTGTCATCTGCAATTTGTGGTTCACACGTGCACTTTATAGTTTCCTATAACCTTGTTTAATTGCTCATGAGATAAATGTTGTGATTAGTTTCGTAGCCCACCATGTCATACAGGAAGACACGTTCAGATCCTGAGGACAAACAAAACAACGGCTTCCTTTGCGAGGCGATTACTGTGTTATGAAAAGCAGGCAGCGGTAAGTTCTGAAGTGTGACAAGCTCCTTCACGCTCTGTCAGTCCACCCTTTTCCTCTCGCTCTGTTGTTCAACTCCAGCATCACGGCTGGAATCATCTTTATCAACCTCATTAATTCCCCTAGTCCTCACGCCAGCCACTGAACTAGTGGAGAGAGAGAGAGAAAGAGAGAGAGAGAGAGACAGACAGACAGACAGACAGACAGACAGAAAGACAGACAGAGACAGACAGGCAGAGACAGAGAGTGGTCATGTTACACTCCTCCAGTGCAATTCAAACAAGGAGAAACTAGAGGATGATCCTTGACTGTTGAAAAGGTAGTTAAAAGATCAAAATTACTTAAGTACTTAATTAGCTGCACTTAATGTGTGCATTTTCAACAGTGTTATCTGCCCTTGTACGTGAAAGACTGATGTTCCAGGATTTGCTTAAAATATGACTGAATCCTGTCTTAATATGGCAAATTCTATGATACAGAGATTTGAAACCTCTACCTGCTTGGAGGGCTGTCTATTCATCTTTCCTGACTTTTGGAGGGCATAGACATTTCAGCTGTTGCCAGGGTAACAAGGAGTTGAAAAAATAAAAGTCTTTTGACTTAAGTTTAACTGTCCCTCAAAGATGTGAGATGGCCATGGCTTCTTTCATAGTTCTTTAGAAAGGGGAGTAACAGATGAGTAAGGCGGTGTTGATTTGTGCAGCTCGAGTACAAATCAAAGGTGAATACAGACAGCTTTGGGAAAGGGCTTGACAGATCTTTTCTAAAGAAATGTTGAGGAGAATTGACAGAGAGCCAGACTCACGCCAGGACGGCTCTACCGCCTTCTCAAAATCTCCCTTTGCTGGATGGTTAGTTACAGCAGCCTCCACGCTCCACACTGCACGCTCCATAGCTGAGCTCAGGCTCTCGGTGTCTAGTGTATTTATGGCTCTGGATGTTCACTATAAAGGCCAGTAGTCGGTAATTTGAGGGCAGGCCTGTTTGTTAGTGACACAGCCAAGACGTGATGAGTCAGCAGATTTGCCTTTGGTTAATGATCTATTGAGCCGTAAATTCAGTTTTTCATCCTGTTTTTTATGTGCTAGGTGATAGCTAGACAGTTTGGATTTTGGCTCAATTTATGCTCTGTCTTGTCAGACCCTCATGCAGAAATATCTCCTTGAATATCTCCTGCCTGAGACCTTCTTTTTTAGGAGCTGGACATTGAGGTCAGGGGTCTAATACACAGCATTCTTATAGCTTGGTTCAAATGTATCAAACCACAGACACCTTTCCAGAATCATCTTCACAATAGATTCTTGTAAGGCCAGAACATTCTGTCACATTGGTCATCTCATGTGAGTCAAAAGACCTTGAGGACAAAAATACAATTCTGGTCAGCGGAAAATTAGTCTAGGCCTATATGCAATCAGGCCCACCAGTTATTTAGTATTTTTAAGATACTGTTGTAGGACATTCCTGTGTTGATCTTCATACTGTATAGGCTATGCATTTATTCTGTATAGTACCACAATACAACATACAAGATGGATATAGGCTAGCTACTGAAGCTATTGAAAAGTGGTGCATGCAACAAAGCATTTCTTTTTAGTCTACTGTTGCCTCTCATCAGACCCAGCCCTTTGCATATGGGATGGTGTGTATGCTGTTGTGTCACATATACTGTATATTGCAAACATGGTGTGTTAGTATGTGCCAGGGTCTGCCTATATAATCTATACCTTAATCGTGGGCCTTAATGTACGTTTTCCACTGGCTTCATGCATAAGGTAAAGTCAAAGCCTGTCATGAGCGACTCTTTATTGGAGCTAGTGAGGGGGCAGCTTCAGCATGTGTTTATCTCCCAGTGGCCTTGTTAGCAGCAGCTGGGACTCCTGATCCAAGGACACAAAGCCTTCTGCTGCAGCTGAGGACTAACACGCCTCTGCCATTGTTGAGTGTAAAACACACACACACACACACACACACACACACACACGCATACACACACATACTAAAACTGAAGGAAAAAGATAACATCCTTGCTATCATTGCCTCAGACGAGTCTATTATATTATAGTGTCAGTCTATTATATTCCCCTAAAGTTACAATTTGAAGTCTGGGCTCAAAGCGGTTATGGCAATGTCATAAAAATAATTAGCAGTGAAACTTGCATTGGCTGCTGTGCTAGGTTTGGATTGTGAGAGTAAAAAGCAGGACTCACAGAGGCTGTCATAGATCCATGTATATCAGCACTATTCGCAAGCTGATTGGGTCGGTCTCAATGAATGGTCCTTAATGCAACCAAACAGGTGTTCTCTCCTTTCATTTGGAGGCTCCATGACAGGGGTTTGTGCTGGACTCTTGATACTGTAGATAGCAGGGACAACCAGGGGCTTTTGCAATCATGAACATAATCATAAAACAAAATAACATGTATGCTGTTCATACACCTACAGTCATATATCAAACTCAATTTCATAATATCCTGTGTGATTTGCAGTGTAAAACCAAAGATTGTGGAATATTGACCTTTTACCCTCTCTGGTAAAACTACAGAGAGCCTACAGAGGAGTGCTTGTGTAAATTCACTTTCCTTCTTGCCCCACCCAAATCAAATCTTGTGCTTGCAATCCCTGTGGATAGTCTCTCTTACTAAAACAAAAGCATTCCTACATTTTTTCAGCACAAAACAGGGTCTAAAGGAATCTGCCTGAGTTTGAATTACCAGTAGTGCTCTGGCCTCTCAGTTCTGGCCACGCCACTCCTAGGTCCCCTTGGAGTCACAGTCACGGGGGCCTTACTCAATTTATTCATGCACTGAGCATGAGGGACGTCCCAAATGCTCTTAAGGCAAAAATGCCTTTTCTCACACTAAATTCCTGTAGCCTATTAACATTCTGTGATGCATAATAATTTACCTTCACGTTTTGTTGTCTACACATTGTTTGACAAATGCCTGTGTTCCCTCAGTCTTCATCAGACAGTCGCCTTGAATGAAAACACCAACTAAATGAATACATTGTAAATGTGACACAATGTGATTTGACACATTTGGACTCACATTTGACCCTCCAAATATGCCAGTTATTTGATACTGCCATATCTTTTCCTAACTTGTAAATCACATCTCAAAAGGAACTCAGTGACTGATCCTGTGGTCTGGTACACAGAGACATCACCTGTCCGTCTACATTCCTCTTCATCACAACCGATTTGGGTTGGATGGGGTTTGTACTACATTAAAGAAGAACTCTGCTGTGTTTCAACCTTGGTGTTAGAGGTCTCCGAGTACTATCTGTAAATAAACAAATACTGTAAACAATCAAGAAATGTCCTTTCAAAATGTACACATTCACTGTGATTGCTTTCAATTGTGAAAGTTTTCATCAGATACAGTAAGACATGTTTTCCTGCTCGGTGTTACTTTGTGGCTCCCCTTTATGATCCACACCAGTAAAGTGTCAGCTGGAGCCGATCCAACATGAGGAGGCACTGGAGGAAATTGATGGAATGTATGATGCTTGATTGGCGTTGTGATTGATTACCGAGGCAACCAAGGGTGACACTGCCAGACAGAAACATGGCAGGCAGGAGGAGATGTTGGCAGGTTCACGTAGAGGCCACCCTCACTGACCTGCATGAGCTGTTTGGAAATAGAATGGCTGTTGTGGCCTGCTGCTACACTGATTGATGCTGCACATTATTCATCGTGTAACTCTCTGTAGGCAGTGATATATGATGGATCTGTTGTTTAGCTTCTGTCACCTGGGAAACAGTTTAGGTGTAACTGACAGTACCAACTGACAGTACTCTATTTAGTCATCCATCTGTAAGCCCTTATCAAGCTCATGGTAAAAAAAGTAGAGCTTCTAACTTGTGAAAGCACTCATTTTTGATAAAGGCTGACAATTACAGCTACATAAATTACATACTGTACTGTACACAACAGTACTTTATGACATTTGACTTCTCTCTCTCTCTCTCTCTCTCTCTCTCACACACACACACACACACACAGACACACACACACACAAACACACAGAGTTAAAGCAGATCAAAGGTCCATTCTAAGGCACTTTAGGCTGCAAAGCACCTCATTCATCAGCTATGGTGCAAATGTCAGTTTGTCCTCTGTATCAATCATACTGTAGACTTGATAGCCTAGATGTGTCAAATATAAAACACACGACTGGGTAATTCAGTGTGGATATGCTTGATGGAGTCCAAAGGAAACTGGGATAGGCTACTGGCTACAGTATGTATAGGCTACCTTATCCTGGTGTCTTCCAACTGAGGTTAGCGCCTCTGTATATACTGTACCTCCACTCAGTAAGCATTTCGCTCCAGTATTACAGCATGTCAGGGTTCTCTTCTTGGACTTGGTTGAAGACATGGAAGAACCAATAGGTTTAAAGTTCAATAAGTGCCCACCAACGCGATAGTGAAGCAAAGTGAAAGAGCCTCGTCCACCAGGTTCATAACAAATCTGAATCAGACCATGAATTAATTAGAAAGAAGAATGAAGAAAAGATGTCTTCCCATAGTCTTTCCCCACCTCACAGAATGAGATAGATAGATAGATAGATAGATAGATAGATAGATAGATAGATAGATAGACAAAAAGATTATTGACAAATAAATCTGAACTTTGTCTGCATAGCATTGCAGCTAAATAAAAGTAGTATTGTAGAAGTATATTAGTTATCTATCTAACTAGCCTACTAAATAACACCAATAATATTGTTTTAATTATGATTAGTAATATCATTTTTTTGTTTCATTTCTCTGCCTAACATTAAACTTATGAATGCACATTGACACTTGCTGTGTGGCTGTTTTGAATGCCGTGTGTTCACTACAGTTTCAACTTCAGTGTAGAAACTGGATTCTAATTCTCATCTGTGCTAGACTGTGCTAGGCTTGAGCTTTATTGCTGTTGATTTCTTCTCTACTACTGTCGCCTATAGCATTGCTTTAGGGGAGAGGAGGCGGTTCAGGCTTTGGAAGCTGTAGACCTCTTTGAGACAAAGTCAATTGTTAATGCCAGTATAAATTAATTAAATTGTACTTGGCACTTGGCACTGTTACATGTACAGTAGCACTGAAAAGTAGTCCTCATTCAAATATACTTAGTGCTTTTAGTGGAATTTGCATTTGCACCAGGAAAACACAGCTGTATAACAAGTCCAGGTTTTAGAGTTTTACACCACTGGACAGGTAGTGGACATGAGAGGCACTGAAAAGCACAGACAGCCAGGAGAGGAGCACTAGAAACAAGACTGCAGAGGACCAAAGTAAGAATCTATGGCATTATACACATTGCTTTTTATGCGCAAAACATTTTCCTTTTATACATGCACAATAGAGAAAAAACACTGCTGCTAAAAGCTGACCAGGGATATTCACTGGTGGTTTTCTTTGGCTCTATGGCATTAACAACTCATGTCAGGGCCGGCCCAAGGCATATGCGAAATATGCAGCTGCTTAGGGCCCCCACGCCACCAGGGGGCCCCGCAGCACTTAGTAATTTCAATAGTTTAAGATTTATTATTGTGCAAAATTAATTATTTGCTAAGGCAATTATAGTAGGCATATTTATCTCGCTAAATACTACAGCAAATTCGGTATGAATAACCACACAAAAGCGCCTGTTTCATCATAATGTGATGAAATGATGAATCTGTGCTAGCATAGCGCACGTTGTCCTCATGTACACAAGAGAACATCATTCAGCCTTAGCCTACAGCTTGAAACAGCATCACAACCTGTTGTGTCTGATGCAGCAGAATGGAAAGGAAGATAAACGGCAAGACAGGGTTATAGAAGAATGCAGATTTACTGTGCAAACTAGTACATTCATTAAAGCATTTACAAGATAAATGTGTCAGAGAAATCTTGTACTTACTCAAGGAAAACCTGCCGTCAGTTCATTGCTAGCTATGGCATTTCTAGCTAAGGCTAAAACATGAGAAGGCTTGCAGTTACTTACATTTCAAAATGCTGTTGATATTTTTGTAGGCTGCAGCAGGCTACACAAACAATCTCAAGCTATAAAGGATATTAATACAAACCTTCCTATCTAGAAGGCTCCCCATGTTATAACTTTGCACAATAATAGATCTAGCCTAGGTAGCAGAATAGCTGGCTAGTATCTAGCAGGCCAGTTTATAAACAGGAGGTGTCTACGGGGTAGTAAAAGGTAGTGAAAGGTAGTAAAAAATAAAATTCCAAATTAAGGCCTTTAAATGAAATTCTGCTTAGGGCCCCATAATGGCTTGGGCCAGCCCTGTATGCTGGTAAGTTTTGATTGAGACAAATTGTGGAGGAAAGAAATAGTTCTGCAAATGAGCCTGTATTAGCTATCAAAACATGTAGCCTGCTTTGTTAGCAAAACAACGTAGCACAGGCGTAGCAACAGTACGAGCCGTGGTATAAGCGGGATAATAAACTCCACGCCCTGCATATATTGAAAAATAATGCACTTATCAAAGTCTAAAGTCCCCTCTGCTGTGCATTGGGAGCCTTATCACCACTTTGAACGTGGATTATTTTTCAATAGGCCTATATGCACGGTGTGTCGTTTATTATCCCTTACTGAAGTTATGTTGGTTTCTTTGTTAATTAGAATAATCTCATAATAGTCTTAAACAAGGTCAACAGACCTAAGTCGCGTGCAGACGATGCTGTCAGCAATGAATATGCCCCGCGAAACTGATTGAG
>JASCQY010003436.1:0-10929 GCA_030264315.1 Sardinella tawilis
ATAAACACTGAATTTATTTTAAGGCTTTTAACACATCTCAACCAGGGGTGCCAATAATTATGGAGGGCACTGTAAATATCATTTACTTGATTCAAGGAGAAGTGGAAAATGAGCATAATTCCACAAATGGGACAGTATCACTTTAAGGCTTTTAACACATCTCAACCAGGGGTGCCAATAATTATGGAGGGCACTGTAATTAGCCAATCCGCACAAAACTTCATAGGGTCAACTATGATGATACACAGAGTACCAGAAGTGACACACTCTAGCCACTAGGGGACATTAAACATGTTCCCTATAGCCATTTTGCTTGAACCCTGATGATATTTGTTTTTGTTCATTTTTAATTTTGATATACTGCATATCTATAGTTTTTTTTCCCATGCGTTTCTGAACACTTCTGTTCTGTTCTTCTGGCGCTAAGGTTTCTGAAGGTAGGCTACATATTGCAATGTGTATATATGACCAGATGACTTAAAAGGAGTTTACCACATCAAATGCTGTCTGTCCATCATAGCCAGGGATGCTTAGGTCCACCCCAGCCAGGGCCCACATCTCTAAACCTTCTACATCTGAGGTCGCTGCAAGACTGAGGGGAAAAACACACAAACCTACAGATCAGCACAGTCAACCAATAATATTACCAATATGTTTTTGTTCTTTACAGCAACATGCTTTCAGTCTGTGTCTTGTTCATTCTCCAAACTGGCATAGCAGTTGATAAGTATGATTTGTCAGACACAACAAGGTGTTTTATAAGGGATATATTGATTTTTTTGGCCAGATATGGGAACTAACGAAATACAAAGTACTGTTCTAAAGAAGCATTTTCAGCAAGTTGGCCTATTCTGCCACTGACTTTATTCAACCAATATTTGTTTTTCATTTCACATATTGGAGGTCAATAGGCTTTCCAGGATTTCCTTGGACTATAGTGAAATAGATGTAAAGGTGTTCAAGTGGAAAAAAACGCAATGGCTTTGCAGGCCTTACTGCCCATGCTGCCCTCATACACACTGTGTATTCAGTATATAGGGAAATATTGCACATTGTTAGTGGTTTTACACTGCGCTTAGTATAGCCCTATATCCCTATCTCCTTGTAGCAGGGCAGTATCCCTATATACGTACAGCGTGTTGGTCATTATCCTTTACGTATTCACTCAATTTTTTGTGACAGATTTATCCACATTTTAAATCTGTAATTTATAGTAATGATGTTCAAAAACTGCTAACTTTTAAAATGAATTCTCACCTGCATCTCCAAATAAAATAATTTACTATGCATAATTGCAAAATGGGAAAAAAAAACAACGAATCTTGCCGTTAACATTAAGTTAGGCTATGCAGAATACCACTGCGTGATCTGCTAGAAAAGTTCACGCTTGTTGAGGCTATGGCTTCGGCTTCATTTAGGTACTTACCACAGAGCTCATCAAATGAATATAGCTATGAAGTAGCAGTGGTTATACTGTATGAAATGGGTATGACATGGACGCAGAAATGATTAGTGACATTAATTTTGACATAAATTCAGCGCTAATTATCTCGCAAACTAGCAGAAACTAGCAGTTAGCACCTTTTGAAAGGTTCTCTAGTTTCAGGTGATATGCGAGTGATTTCTGTGCGCTAAAAAATGATGGAGCAATTGGAGCGAGAAGAATGGGTGCGGCAACGCTCGCACGGTGCGTGTGTCGGGCCCATAGGGCTAAGGATCCCTGTGTATCTGGGCTCAATTGCACTTCGTTCATCCTTAAACTACGCGGATGTTTGTCACAGTAAATTGAAATTGAATTTTGAGCACTGAATTTGAATAGTGAGAACTGAAACTGAGTATATTATAGAGACTGAAATTTCAAATGTTATTAGATTCCAGTTCCAAACGAAATGATTCAATGTCAAACTACAGCATTCAGATTTTCAATGGAAGCTTTCAAATAAAAAAATACAATTTCAAATTGTGTAATGCTAGTTTTTCATTTTTTCAAGTTTAACCATTCAAGTTTAACCATTCAAGTTTAGCCATTCAAATTCAAATACATTATTCAAATTCAGTTTCTGGTGGCACATATTAAATAAAAGAATAGACAATATTTTTCAAACAAAGGTTCATCAAATAGTTTAGTTTTACCAGCATTTATCCTACTGTAAATAAATCAAATTATTTGCAAATACAGTTGGTGGAACTTGAGACTGGCACTTTTTTTGCCGTGATGTGGTAGGTATGCCGCAGTGCCGCAACAATTACAACTGCAACCGCAAGGGGGCAACATAAGACCGCAGCTGGAAACATGGGCCAGATGCCAGCTACAGTACCGTCACTTCGGAAATACGTCAACACAGCAGAAAGCCGGTAAGTTTGGATCAGAGGGTTTACACAACTTCGTTCACGGATTAATAACATTTCTGCCACAAATTACACCCCTTCACCAAAAATAATAAACTTGATAAAGATTTTTTTTTCACAGGACTGTGTTTATAAGTATCAAGCTAAGTGATACGTGCTAAGTGGTACGGTGGCACCTGCTAACTTGCTATTCATCCGAGGTGACATATGGCGATGGCAAAATACTATTACATATCACAGTAAACGTCTAATCTTGAAAAGTCAGACAATTCTGTTGGTGTTCATAAAAAAGTAATTAGTTAATCAGTAGCTGTCAGTAACTATTATAACGTCAAGAATCACAGGCGGTGATTGTGTTGCTGAAATAAATGCCAAAAGACACTGAAACAAAGCCGATGAGTGCACAGGCTCATTATTCGTTTGAAAATAAAAAATGCTTTCCAATTTCTAAAGTTTATTTCATTAGGCTATCATATGTAGGAGGTTTACCCATGTTGTTCAAGGATGCAGGCAATGAACATCATTCGTGAGGCTGTGGTTTTGAAATTCAAAACGCATCTAAAGTCAAAATCAAGTGCACAAAGAAAGAAAAATGCATGCAAAAGTGGTAAGCTATGATGATGTCTGTGGATCAGCCATGAAGAAGACCATCATTAGATTAGGGGTAATTCAATGTCAATTTTTTTTCAGCTTGTACATTTCCTCAAAGACAACATGTAATGTCTGCAAAGTTTTGAAAATGTGAGTGTTACACATTCAAGATGACTCGAGACCAAAATTTGGCTTTCTTTTTAGACACTGAAAAAAATAATCCAGGTTTATTTCAATGAATAACACATCAATGGTGGGACTGACTGTAATTTCAAAGTGATCCTCAGCATCTACACATAGTACTACCTCAGTGTGCAAATTTTCAGGAAAAAAATGTTGATGCATCAAGACAGGAGATGAGTATATAAAAAAGTGGTCCTAATGAAAAACTGAAATTTGCAGTGTTTTTCTTGGCCATGCCACTCCATGTTTAAAGAGCTATATCTCAGAAACTAAACAAGATATCAAGTTGATTTTTTCTGCTTTCTTCTAACGAGACATGGAGGAATGTTTGAACCAAAAATCAGGAAAAACTGAGGACCATGGTGTCGGACCCGTTCCAACTGATATGGAATTGCCCTTAGGCCAATTTGTGTTGCTCTCCTTTCAACATGCCTTGGAGACGTTGAGCTTTAGCCTGTATTTGGTGCTTGTCACACATATCTCCATTCGGCTATCAGCAAATCATAAACCCACAGACAAAACATTGAGACACCCAAACGATAAAGCTAGTTATAACATTAACTTTGTGGTAAAAATGTAACTTCACAAATGAACATCACTGTCAGTTAATTAAGTTATGGAGCCTACACAGGCGATGTAATGCGAGCGAGTTCACATTCACTTCTCTGGGTGAAAATACTGTGAGTTCTGTGGCTGATGGCTAATATGGAAGCCTGTTTCTGCCACAAAGAAAAAAAAACCCTGGAGCATATGGAATCCCGTTTCCGCCATATACAAAAAAAAAATCTATATTGTCTCATTTTTTCTTAGATACTATTTTATAATTCTGACTAAAGTAACTTTAGTCGTGCAAGTGTAACTTGCAACCAGCAAAGATGTCACTATTAAGGAAAGAATAGGCTAGTTCCAAATATACTGAAATTGTATTCTGTAAAACTGCCTTTTAAAAAGAATAATTGATGTGAACAAGCAGGCATATAGGCTATAATTTTAATCGTTCGACAGCCCAACAAAGTCAAACTCCCACCAGCAGAAGAACATCCCCGCTGGTGCTGATTATGTGGAGTCTTGTGGCAAACAAGTGGCAGCAGTGCTCTTTTGAGATCTGCTGATCTTTTGAGATGTTCCAGAATCCTTAATACATAGTGGGAAATAATAATAATTTATTGGCTTTGTTTTGTTTCTCTGTTATGAAAACCTATGACCATGACTTTCCATCAGAGATTTTTTTTTTTTTTTTTTTTTTTTTCTTCTCGGCCTGTCGCTTCATATTTCTCCTGAAAAAAATCTGAGAACCAACACATTTAATTGGCCTAGAAATAGCCACTAAAAAAGGATAAGATACAAACAAAGCCTGGGTGCAATTTCACATTTTTAAATCACCTACAGTATATTGTAGTTCAACTGTGGTTGCCAGATGGGACACCCTTTAGTCAAAATGGACCATTTCAATGCCCAGCCTAAATATAAAGTTCTAACTGAGCTTGTACAATTGCATTTGCGTTTATATTTGATAAATCAAAGTTGAATAAATTCCATTGCAACATCAGAGAACATTTAATGACTCCTGCACCACTGTCCTGGTTGTTAGGAGAATGTGGCATCCAGTCTATTTCCCATTGGTGTTGAGTGCGTAATCTCCATTTTCTAAGGGTCTGAAGTGTAGGAGTGGTGTGTGTGTGATGTTTGTAGGCTTTCAAGACCTGCATAGCTCTGTTCCTGCATCCTCAAGCTCACTCTGGGAGAGATGGGCACCAGTTTTCCTCAACAGTTTCACCACATCTTTATGTCTGATGAAAAAAGCAGGGCAGATATTAATCTATGAAAATGAATAAAACAAACTCTTACAATGCTGTAAAATGCTGATTGATTGACTGGTAACACTTTACACTACAGATTGGTGATAAGGGGGTAGTTTTGTGGTAATAGCTTAGTAAAGTTATGGCAAAAATGTATCACTACCCATGTTACTGAATAATAACTGCGTAATTACTGAATCATTTTGGTGTTTTTTCTAAACAACAAATGTATTTTGCTGCCCTTATTCAATGTCATTGCTATGAAAGTACATAGGAAAGTACTGGGTAATTTCTGAAAATTAATGCTAGATCTTACCAGTAAAGTGTTACCAAACAAACTTGTAAGAGCTTCATTTCACTTATATCCACAATCCACAAGAGTAATCAATTTGGTGTTTGCGAACCCACCCTCCTCCCTTTAACCTTCCACTTGCATAGGCTCAAGTCAAACACTTAGAAACACATACACACACCAGTATCACCTGAAGCGTATAGCGTTGCGTAACGGTGTATCACCATATCGATCTTTGGCATAGACTGTAGCCCCATGACCTAGCAGATATTGCACTACTTTGAGATGACCCTCACAGGAGGCAATGTGTAGAGGTGTGCGGCCATCATAGTCCTCCATGCAAAGACTGCTGCCCTGAAACACATCCAGAAAACTGTTCACTCATTCCATTTTTATATAAACTCTATAGAAAATAGTTTATGTAAACTCTTGTTCAAGTTTCCAAAATCTACTGTAACTCGCGTCTGAGAACCCTCACAGAAGAGGAAAAGAAGGGGTTGCAACAGAAACAACAGCATATATGTATGGATATGGATCTGGATATGTGGATACAGTACATTAGACTTTCTGTTCATGTTTTTTAGATCTACTCCTGTTTGAGATCTTTTGTAGGTACAGAGGAAAATGACACAAACCATTTCGCTAATGGCTTCCAGAGCTTCAATGTCTCCAATCTTGGCAGCAGCACAAGCCAGTGTAGGATTCAGGGCATCACGAATGCCTTCCAGTTCCTTGGGAAATCAACAGCACATGAAAAGAGATATGGCATATAGGCATTCTTCTTATGATAGCTACTTGAGCAAGGCAGACTTTGAGAGGTCATAGAGCAAGGCAGAGTAGTCAGAACTACCCAAGTATAAGTAAGTGTACTAGACACATGGTGCATGTGCTAAAAAACAAGTGATGCTCTTAAATAGCATTGATTTAAAGGTTGCTGCAGATTTGGAAGTAATGACGGCAAGTAGAGTTGGGCAATAGTTGTGATTGGTTCCTGGGACTTTAGCTGCATGCCAAAGAGCCCCAATGGCCCAAGGCCAGATGGCCCTGCGGCAGCGCTTAGAGCAGGGGGCGCTTCTCGCTTCCCAGTGTGCAGCTGAGTGGACCCAAGTGACTTGTGAGTTAGGATGAAACTATGGCAGGGCAAATTACACTATGACAAACGCATGGCCATAAGGTGACCCACCCATTGGACTAATTCCTTTTTCCAAGGATTATTATGATGCTCGCTGAAACCATGTACAAATTGTAGTCTATAAAAGGTTTGTGAAATAGTGGCCAGGCCATGCCTTCCTGCGCACTTCTGCCCGATCATCACCCAGCAGTGCTAGTCTGCATTTGATTCCATTGAGACTGTAAGCCAGGGTTCTCAAAGTGCGGCCCACAAAAACATTTCTGGCGGCCCACAAAAACATCTGCACAATATGTAAAACCGCAAGTTTTGCCAGGTTTAGCTTCAGTTATAAATTAAAATGTGTTTATTGCAATGTACATTAAAATTTCTCTCCCCCTGCCCCTTTGGTGGCCCTCATTTCAATTTTGGGTCGCTAACTTGGCCCTCACCCATTAAAACTTTGAGAAACCCTGCTGTAAGCGGTCTAATCAGCCAACAGAGCGTTGTAAATGCAGAGTCAGAACGCCATCAGTCAAGGCAGGCCGTCATTCAAGGGCTCATCGTATCTTTCTAAACTTAAATACCTCCAGAAAGCCATCGAATCTCACTACCCGATGTCCAACTCCTCTGTGCGAAGCAAAGTGAAGAACAAGGGGCTGGTTTTATTAGGCTAGTGAAATAAAAATCATTTTAATCCATTAAAACCTTGTGCAGCATCTTCAGTATGTGTTTTACCCTTAAATACCTGGAGTAACATAGATCGGCTTTCAATCTTTTTGTCAAAAAAGTGCACTTGAAGATCATGGCTAAGCAAGTCATTTGAAATACAAAAGGCATTGGCAAAACTTTTGTATTTTCTGAAAATCATAGGTTTTAGAGGATCTTTTTAGCAGGTGTTTTAGGTCCAACTGGGTACAGCAAAACTACCTCTTTGCAGCTGATCCGAAGAGATTTAGCAATGACTTGGATGAAACGACTGTCACTAAGAGAAAGCTTGGCTCCTCGCATGTCAGCAATCATTTCACCACGAAGATTACGGCTCAACATCTGTTAACAAAAAATCAAGTATTAGTGGAGCATCCAGGAAGTCACAGTTTTAAAAGCTAGCAGAGATTCATCTGTTTGCATACCTTCTTTTTGTCTAGTAGAGAAATATCCTTGGCCAACACATATGATAGTTTAGCCAGAGCCGCCTCAGGGGTCATGTCACAACCAGCCACCAGACCAGCATCACTAAGGGACTAAAACACATAAAACAGACATTGAATAGACTATTGAAAAGACACAAATAATAAGGCATATGCTGAATAGGAATAAACATGCATGCATTGCGTTGATAGAAACCAACAGCTTCCTTTTGGATCTTTCCATATCTTTTCAAGACAGTTCAAGACAGTGGAAATTCAATTTCAGTGTGGGGCATGCTAACTTTACCTACACTGGCATGATGTTTTAGAAGACATGGACAACCATTCTTTGGTTCTGATAAAATTAGAGCTAGAGAACAGGCATGTACACTATGCTGTACCTTTTGCAGCACAACAGGTATCCATATCCTAAGATATTACATCTCCGAATAAGGGTTGACATGTTAAGTAAAAAAAAACAAACAAAAAAAAGTCATTAGAATGTACAGTAGAAGACAGTAAAGTGTCTACAACTCTATGTGCCCCTTTTTGTGTTTGGAGCCCCTGCTCTTCCACGGGTCTCTGCACGGCACCAAGGGACACCCAGGAGCAACAGGGGCAAGGAAAAACTCCCTTGTCTAAGGAAGAAACCTTGGGCAGATCCACGGCTCAAGGGGCGAACCCAACTGCCTGGGGCCGTGCTGTTAGATGGGACTTGTATGTGTGAGTGGTGTGTGAGGGGCATAGATGATGTCCGGGTTGGAATGTTGATGGGACACTGAAGGGGGGGAGGTGGATTATGTACTGTAAGTATGTAGGGGTTGAGAGGTAAGGGGAAGTGTGTGTGTGTATGTGTGTGTGTTGCGGGGGGGGAGGGGGGGTTGGGGCGGGGTCCAGTTCGCTGTGTATGTGGGGCAATGGCTTACTGGTGATGGAGTGGGTTGATGGGCTGTATGCTGTCTGTCTGTGGGAGGGCCAGTTGGGAGGGCCAGTGTGCTGTGCATGAGGGGGGGGGGTTGGCAGTGATGACAATGGAGTGAGTGTATGTGTGTTGGGCTGGGGGGTTGGAGTGCCATGTGCTGGGTATATAATATATATTATATATGAGTTGAAAAGTAAGGCAGGTCCATGTTGCTCATCATAGTATTGGTGTGATGTGTTGTGAGTACTGAGGAGTGCATGGAGAAGTGTGAAATATATAGAGCAATGCAGTCAGTTGTGTGTGTGTGTGTGTGTGTGTGTGTGTTCAGAAGGTGAGAAGTGCTGTGGGTGTTGAGGAATGCATGAGGAGTGTGGATATATAAAGTGCTGCAGTCAGAGGTGTGTGTGTGTGATGAGTGTGTGTGTGTGTGCTCAGAAAAGGTAAGAGTGCTATGAGATATTGAGTAAATGTGAGCAATTTCAGTATAGTGTGAGTTCATGATTCGGACGGCCTGATGATAGAAGCTTCTCCTGAGTCTCTCAGTTCAGGCCCTGTGGCTACAAAGGCAGCTTCTTGATCTCAGCGGCTTAAACAGTCCATTATTTGGATGAGAAGAGTCCTTCAGAATCTTTTTGGCCCTGAGAAGTACTCTTCTGGGATAGACGTCTTGCAGGGCAGGGAGTTGAGTTCTGACTGTGCATCCAGCTGAATGTACTACTCTCTGCAGAGTACTACAATCTCTGACTGTGGAGTTGCCATACCAGGTGATGATGCTACCTGTGAGAACACTCTCAACAGCAGAAGTGTAGAAGGCCTTCAAGATTGATGTCGAAACCTTGAATTTCTTAGTTGACAGAGAAAGAAGAGTCGTTGTCTAGACTTCTTCAGAACTTGTGTGTTAACAGTTCATGTCAAGTCTTCAGCAATGTGGACTCCAAGGTATTTGAAACTTGTGACTCTCTCTACAGCTTGCCTGCTGATCTTTAGTGGGGAGTAACTGCAAGACTGCTTCCTCCTGCAATCCACTACCATTTCCTTGGCTTTGCTTACATTCAGCGTCAAACTTTTAGACTGGCACCATTGTGCCACCTCTTCCACCTGATTCAAGTAGGCTTATTCGTTGTTGTTGCTAATCAGGCCCATGACCACAGTGTCATCTGCAAACTTGATGATGGAGGTGTGATTACTGGTCGTTTTGCAGTCATGCGTGTAGATGTTGTACAGCAAGGGACTCAAAACGCAAACTTGAGGGGCACTAGTGCTGATAGTTAATGTGTCCGATATCAGACCTCCCACTCTAACCACTTGTGAACTGTGAGTGAGAAAGTCCAATATCCAATGACACAGTGTGGAGTTCAGTCCCAGGGCCTTCATCTTTGAGACTAGGGTAAGGGGCACTATAGTATTAAATGCTGAACTAAAGTCAATGAACAGCATTCTCACATAGTTCCCGTTCCCCTCCTCCAGGTGAGTCAGGGTGGTGTGTAGGAGATTTGAGATGGCATCCTCTCTGAACCTGTTGGCTCTGTAGGCAAACTGGAGGGGGTCAAAGGAGCTTGGGAGGGATGAACAGATGATATTTTTCACCAGCCTCTCAAAACACTTCATCACTGTTGACGTCAGTGCCACCGGGCGGTAGTCATTTAAACATGATGGATTTTTGTTTTTCAGCACAGGAACAATAGTGGACTGTTTGAAGCAAGTAGGGACTCTCTCTTGAGCCAGTGAGATGTTGAAGATGTTGGTAAACACAGGGGCTAACTGAGAAGCACAGGATTGCAGAACCCTGTTTGAAATGCCATCCTGTCCAGCAGCTTTTCTGCAATTAGCCTTCCTGAAGACATTGCACACATCAGCTTCAGAGACACAGAAAGGTGCAGGCTTATCCCCACTAGCATAACACATTGTAGCTTGAACAAGATCTTCTGTGTGTTTAGTATCAAAGTAAGCATAAAACGCATTAAGTTCATCTGGGAGGGATTTACTCACACTAGTCATTGGAGGTGACTTTCTCTCAAAGCCTGTGATGGTTCGTAGTCCCTTCCATACACGTGCTGGGTCACCCTCCATGAAGTCAGCTTCAACTTTGTCACGATAGCGCTGCTTAACATCCTTAATAGTCCTCCTTAAACTGTAGCATGCTGCTTTGTAATACGTCATGTTGCCTGAAATAAGTCCAGCATTATAACTGGCAGTTTGTATCTTTAATGCTGTTCTTACTTCTCTGTCCACCCATGGTTTCTGGTTAGGGAAGCTACGATCTTAACAGTTGGGATGATGGAATCAGTTAGCAGATTAATGTAACTCAATGCTACTTCCGTAAACTCGTTGACATCAGCAGAAGTGATTTGAAACATCTCCCAGTTGACGTTGCTAAGAGCGTCTTGTAGCCTGGCTTCCTATTGGTCGGTCCAGCGCTTGACCTCTTTCGTCACTGGGGGTTCCCTCAGACTTCTCTGTTTGTATCAGGGGGTCAGTATTTGGCCGATTAGCTTCGCCGATTTAGCATAGTACTTCCTCGTCGCCATTTTCCAGAAAAACATCACGTCCGGTGC
>JASCQY010003446.1:0-10929 GCA_030264315.1 Sardinella tawilis
TTTTTTGTCAGCTCCTTGTACTCGACCACTGCTTCCACTGGAATGTTAGGTTTGGACGCACCGGCGTATCCCTTTAATAAGGAGGAGTTATTATAAAGTGCTACCGAAGAAAGCGTATAGTACGTACAGCCTAGTAGGATCATTATAGACACCAAAGAACAAGAAAACGATTGTTACACACGATCACGTGAGAAACAGTATAGTACCTGAAACAATACATGTGAGTCTAAAAAAAAAACACAGGTATTTCAAATTAAGAAAAAGCAACCAACCCATCCGGCCTACCAAAATATGGACCAGGGCCCCAAAGGTTCAGATGTTTACGGTGTCATTATGTATATATTATGTGTTTTGGCCTGCTGCGCCACCCTCCACCTATCTGACTTTGGCAACCTAGCTGGCAGCCTCTTGTCTTGGAGGAGGTGGAGGGGATACTTTGCAGTATTTTGAATGTGATTGCAGAGCCAGTCTTGGCCACAAAATTACATACTGTTCCTTTAAAAAAGAATGAACTAAAGTTGTTCTCAATTGAAAGGGTGAAATATGAACTTGAAATAAGTCATTTTATTCTGTATGAACTGAACTTCAGACTCCATGGACTCTCAGTCCATGTGAAGTGTGGACTTGTACAGCACTGATGTCTGCAGGGCAGCGATGCCGCAGAATGAATGATATGCGAGAGTGTAGGTTAAGTAGGTTAAGACTTTGTCAATACTGAGTCATTACTGAGTCATTACTGTATCAGACTCAGCCTCTGGGTCTCTCCTACAGTGGAGTACACCACTGACTCAGGCCCTTAGGATCTCTGTGGAGGGATGAATGAAGAGATGAGAGTGAGTCACACACACACACACACACACACACACACACACACATTCACACATTCACACACACAAGTGCATAGACAGTGAGAGAGGCTGTGGGAAAGTGTGGCCTAGTATTTCCTTAAATGCATGTTAAAACACATCCACCACCTGCCCCCGCCCCCAAGCATCCGTATGCAAACACTCACAATGCAGAGAGAGAGTTAGAGGGGGGGAGAGAGAGATAGAGGGAGAGAGAGAGATAGAGGGAGAGAGAGAGAGCCCACCCTGCCAACACTTCACCCCCCCTCTCCACAATCCTTAGGATTATGTATGACAGACATAGTTTCATAGATAGAAATAGTAAAACCATTCATCTCAACATACCTCCAGCAATCTAGGAAGGGACACTTCTAAACAATCCAACTTTGGTCATTCCTTATGACTTGAGCACTTACTGTAGTAGTAACACCTCCAAAGGAACACAAGTTACTAGAGCACAAGCACAAGCAAACAAATGTTACGCCGACATGTAAAACTCTCGGCTCATTTACAAATAGGATTCATGGGCAGCAGTTCTAATTCAGTTACACTTAAAGGTGTGAGTGCGGAGCCTGCTCAAGGTCAGCCACTGCTGGGGTGATTTATCACTGAGAGGGGCAGGTCAGATAATTCCAGTCACTAATTCCAAGTGTTCTTCCCAGATTAGTGCCTTTGTAATAACATAGATCACATGGGCCCTGAACCCCAGTCAACCACTAGCAGCATTCTCAACATGCTCACATGTAGGGGGAGTGAGTGATTTGCTTGAAGGTGCTGACACTGACCCTGTACTTTGCCATCAAAAGAGTAGGACATCACGGTACAGTATGTCAAAGTGAATTATTCTGTGGAAGTCACCTCATCACATGCTTGTTAAAGAGATGCTGTAACATCCAGCATTTTCTTTCCTGGGGAGCAGAAACTATGTGTGTGAGAGAGTGACATAGCCTGCATCCACCAACAGAGGGCAGTAGGGGACGTCTTTCTTACTTTACTGGCACAAAACTCTTTTTTTGTCTCTGTTCACACTACACATCTAGAGCCAAATACAATGCATACTGTTAATCTACAAACAAGTACATGGCTGACTATCTTACAGTAAATTGACTAGAGGTATATTTGCATACAGTATCTGTATTCTGATTCCTCATTCCAAGTAATCACAACAATTAATTCTTCCATTGTGCTTACTAATTAGACCTTTACGTATTTCTCCTGGGTCATTTCTGTATGATTGATAGTTTTGGCACACCAGACATTTTTAACATTGCTTGAATATTATGAGTGGCCAATGGGTAGGGATGGTAAAGGCTTTGGAAAAACATTTTTGAAATCCAATCAAGATGGGGATTACTTATGGGTGGAGAGGCTTAGTAATATGTCTTAGTTGGTTGAGAAATTGAACCACAAGAATTTTGTGTATATACTGACAGTGAGGACTATCCTGATGCTCTCCCAAGTGTTTTGCTGGTGAAACACAATAGCATCAAATCAGGCACATTTCATTACTCTATTAGAAGTCGAGATACTGAATTGATAAGTGAAGTTCTGCGGCACATGGGGGTTTATACTGTATGTGACATTAGCCTACTCTGTGAAATAGCCCTTGCTTTGTGCTTTTCAGAAAGGATTGGAGTCATTAACATGTGATGGCCTTTTTATGAACACGATTAAAACATTAAGGTCATGTAAATGATGAGAAGACTAGATGTTATGGTATCACCAAATTTCAAATATATACCTGACCAAAGGGTGGGCTTAGTTCAAAGTGTCTTAAATCAGTAGTGTGTAGCCTATACTTCTTTTAGCACTCTGGCTTACACAATAGATACACAATAGACTAGATACACAAACCTGACTATTCATTTTCTTCCAAATAGTCAAATGACCTTGTCACCAGTGTTCCTCCAGCCCACTCTCTGAGGCAAGAATGACCCTTGACTGGAGGATCTGACAGAGGGCCACAGGTCTACCCTCAACTCATTCTGTTTACCTTGTCATTGACCACCACAAACAGCTGGACACATGCAGGGAATTTAGAGAAGCAATGATTTGTCAACTGCTGGTCTGTTTGTCCTGACTGTTGTCTGAGAATGACGTCTTAATGAACACTTACGGCATGTCTTGAAATAAAGAGGAAAGGGAAGCCTGACACGCTGTATGCTCATGGAAAGTTCACTTTTACTCTTTCAAGTGATACTTCAAAAGTATCTCTTTCAAGTGATCCCTCAAAAGCGTTTAGCAAGAGCACAGGCTAACCCCTTTTTCCTTATGGCAGCAACACAGATCCCTCCTATTTACCTCAGTCATCTCCATTAACAACAAGTAGCGTTTATGCCTCTAAGCCTTTAAATGTTGCTGACACTCTGCTGACAGTGATTAATGATTCAAAGTTTACTTTTAAGGTCTAATTATATTACAGTTATAACTGTAGTAGTTATGTTTCTTCAGTGCAGAGATTCAAAGATACAGGATCCATGTCCGGCTACGGTGACAGTCACAGGCTACAGTCAGACACCAGACAGAGCTCTGGGCTACATGAGAAATGGAGGGCTAGATGTAGGTGGCTTAGATGAAGTCTGGGGTGCACTGGAGTATTGTATTTATGTAAATGTGACTACACGTTTATTTAATATTTACATTCCTAAAACATGAAAAACAAATCCTTTCTAAATATTATGACATAGTATCCAAAGTAATGTGTTAGGCCTAGTTTGCTGTAACCAATTAGAGAGGTTTAACTTACTAAGGCGCAGAAACTCAGGCAAAACTCAGAGGTGTTGTTTTTTCATCACCTCATAGTCCTCATTTACTTTTTTTTTATTTCCAGTGATTCAGGCTTTCATCAGGGATGCAGGGTTCTTGCCCACTTGCCACACCAAAATGGATGAGTTATTTTTCTTGGGTGAACACAGTGAATGATCCAATAAGACATGAGTCCAGATGGAGGAATAGTCACTGCACTGCTTCTGGAGATGACTCCCTTGCCAGAGTTAACAGAGGAGAGAAGGCACTAGGAAAGAGAGATTTATTTTATCTTTCTTGTCCAGCCCCTTTCTCTGATGCTTCTAAAATGTTGTTTCTTGTCAGTCATTAACTTCCCCGTCTTCAGTATTCTTCATATCAGTGTAACCCTAAGGAACGTGTCATTTGTAAACTTGATCATTGAGGTGATGTTTCTGCATAATTTTGCCATGATGTCCTTCCTTGTGAAAACATTATTGAGGGAGTTAGCTGGCAATTCATTATTTATAGTCTTCAATTATCAATATTTTCTAAACACTGAAGGTTAATATACTGTACTTTAAGGAAGCTATGTGCAGGTGAAGTAATACTATGATTGTGCATATTTCACAGTTCTACCAGTCAAAATGATCACTAAACTGTACATAGGTATCCACAGTTTGTGGGACTGAGAGAAGACTATGGGAGTATGTTCGTGGACAAGGACCCTGAAAAGTGCCAGGCATTTTAGGGAAGATTATAGTAGGCTAACAGATGTCCAGAGGATGCATTATCTCACAGATCCACACCCCTAAAGCATCACAGACATGTTGAGATCCCATCATATTCTTTTTTTATTTTTAGAGAGTTTTCTGTGCCCATACATTCACCAGTCCCTCAGCAGAGAAGATAGGAGATGTGATGACAAGTGAGAGCACAAGTGGTGAATCAGGACCCAGATATGATCGCCAGGGTTACCACTGGCAACCCATGCCCATATTAGAGCACATCTGCTCTGGCACTTTCTGGAAAGATAAAGCACCAGGTCTGGGAAGCTAATGCACTCATTATCAGAGCTGATGTAGATACCATGACTGAAAGGAAGACGTGGGAATCCAACAGTAGTGGAAGTGGAACACTTGTGGGACTATAGAACTTGTGGTAGTGTAACACTTTACGTGTTAATCATACATCATTCAATCATGCTATTTTGAGGGATCCATTAGTTGCACTTGTCCACCACTATTTTACACCATGCTCTTCTTTCATTAACATTCATTCATTTGACTGATGCGTTCACCAGAGAGCTGTCCAAAGGGTGTGGTTGAATGAGTATTGGGGCCTCACTAGGTAGTGAAAAATGTTTGTCACTGCTAAATTCAGATACAAAAAAATGTTGGATATTCATTGCATGTTTTTCGGTTTCAAAAGCGAACATGTCGTAATATAAATATCACATTGTGTCACATTTTCTGTGATTTTCTTGTTTGTGTTTGGTGTGATCCTTTCGCCACATCAAATAAGACCCATGGAATTGTTCCCATTTCTACGAGGAGCTGTAGCGCAGCATTGGCTTCCAGCATCTCACATGGCCCATGTAGGGCCCAGAGGGACCCAGGTTCGAATCCAGCCCAAGGTCATTTCCTCCACTCCATCCCTGTGCTCTCTCCTGCTGTGCACACTACAGGATAAAGTGCTCAAAAACATGATCAGAAAAATAACAAGAAAAAAGGTTTGCAATATTTTATCATGAATGCTGCCAAATGTACCCTGTGTCAAAAGTCCTGGAACACTAGCAATAATCCCACTTGGTGTGTTTATGATATCAAGTTGGGATCACCTCTGACACACAGGGCCATGCACTGCTGCCTAAACCAACAGAACTAACAGTTCCACAACCACAGTGTGAGAAGGGGGATGAAGCCTCCCTGCGCTGTGTATTTGGACTGGCATGTGGCCACTGTCAGAACGACACCCAAGTGGAGGGGTTTGAAAAATTGGGATAATATGGTAACACGATCGTTTTTTCTTTTTTCTCTGCAAAGTCGATACTGTGTTTTATTTTCACCACGTAAACTTTAGTGCCAGTATAGACCATTTCAGGTTCTAATTCCATAGCTGGATAAAACAATGCTTGAACATTCTATCTGTATGTAAGTTACTATGTTGGTTGCAATGCAATTTTCCATTGCCAACCAACATGGTTGCTCACTGGTTAGCAACTATGCTTTTAGGGAACGGACGCCAGGTCAGCAGACTGTCCCATCTTGCCTGTGGGGTTCACCACAGGAGTTGAAGGGGACCCTCTCTTTAGAGTCTCCTTACAAGAGTCTGCCTCAAGGCTCCACCATTTTACTGTTGCAAGAGTCCAGGGGAGAAGGAGAGAAAGTTATATGCTGTTGAGGAAGGAGATTTCAGTTTCAGTCAGAGAGTTTAAACATGTGCACATTTGTGTGGTTGATGGCTTGATATGGCTTGATATTTTCATTCCACTGGTTGCAATGGTGACCATAAAAAGATGTTACTGAAAAGGCTTTAAAATATTCCTCTGAGGTCATCCTGATTAAAAAGATATCCGCAGTGAATCAAACCAAAGCCCTGTTGTCTGAGGCTGCTGAGCGCTGTCGATACAGTAGGTATCAGAGCGACAGCAGTAGGTTCAACGTAAACCAAATTCGCAAACTGGCCACTACTGCTAACAGATTAGGACATATGAAAACGAAACAGACATGCCCTAATCAGTTAGCATTGGCTGACGTTTCGCTATTCGGTTTATCATGCATGAAAACCTATCGATAGCACTTAGCAATGTGAAACAACAGGGCTACGTGTGATTGACTCCGGATACTTCCTTTAATGTCAAGTTGTCATTATAAAGATATTTAATGTCAACTTGTCATGATGAAGACAACCTCTGGTAATGTCTTTACGATTAATGTCAAGATGGCATAATACAGACAACCCAAACTATGTCAACTTGTCATGACAAAAACCCAATGACATTTAATGACATAAAACATTTCATGACAAGTTTATAACGTTTATGACACATTCATGACAGAGTCATGTCATAGTTACAGTATGACAGTGTCATGTCACTCTCATGTAGGTACCTTCAAATAAAGTGTTACCATATGAACAATAATTTCTGAGCCTGAAACATCTTGCCTTGCCATCTAGCATTTGCTGGTTGTGTATCTATGCTGTATGCTTGTGTGTACTCTATGTGAGTATGTGTGTGTGTGTGTGTGTGTGTGTGTGTGTGTGTACCTGTGTGAGTGTGTGTTTTGTGTATCTACAGTATGTTCCTCACTGAGACAGAATCAAAGAGAGAGTGGAGAAAGACTAACCTGGCCGCTAATGCAAACAGATGTAGTTGCACATAAAACTAAGCGGAGCGTCATCCCTCGTGTTTCTAAACAGATGTAGCCGCAACATAAAACACCCAAACCAGAGACTAGAGTCATCCCTGGAGCCTCTTCACCACTGCTCACCTACTGGGGTCATGCCGTGACTCTTTGAAGAGGCCCGTTTTTGCACCCGAGGGCACTCCAGCCAGTGCCGCCGCCGCGTCCTCAGCCACCAATGTGAGGAGCCTAACGAGCTTTTCCCACACTGCCACAGAGGGCAGAGGCCAGCCTGAGTCAGCATGGAAGGCTCTAGATCCATGACCTACTCCTACTGGTGGTACAGGGGAGAGAGAGACAAAAATTACTGGGCGACTTCAAAGCTATCAGGCCAAGTGGGGGGTGGGGGGAGTTCAAAGAGGCTCACTAAGGTCAAAATGTGTCTGAACCACTTTCTCTAAAGAGAGTGCGCCTCCTCAAGTTATTTCATGGGTAAGGCTTCATGGTAAAACTGTCATATTTTGCCCTTGGTCCATCCTTACAATAATACATAATTTTCTGTAAGACAACATTGATTTATACAGACTTGATTTTATTTCATTATGATCATAAGTTACTTGTTATACAATTTAAAAAAAAAACCTATTTAATATTTACAGCTGAATTTATAATCTAGCAACAGGAGGTTTGTTCAGAGGATGCTTCACTGGGTCTTAAAGGAGAAATCTGAGTGTCGATCCTAGCCCTATTGTTTGAGCTGAGTATCAATCCTAGCCCTATTGTTTGAGCTGAGTATCAATCCATAGCCTGTTTGAGCTGAGTGTCAATCCTAGCCCTATTGTTTGAGCTGACCAAGTGCTGTTGGATGTCTCCTTTAAGGCCTGAGACCACAGCAAATGGATGTTATAAAATGGACACTTCCATTCACGGCAGATCTATATCAAACATGGACAAGGAATGAATCCAGCCTTGAGGACTTGGGATGTGACCTATTTTAGTGATACAGCACCATTACCATCTCATAGCAGCATTTCCAATGAGCAGCACTGGCCCTCCAACAAAGCATAGGATTGTGCTCCTCAGTCTGACTCATCTATAGACTCTTGTGTGCTTTGCCACTGTTTGATAATGATATCATTAATTGGCCGACCCATCAAAATTCATAAACCAGAGTTAAAGATGAATTCAAATTGCCGGAAAGGTTGGCAGGAATGTAATATAATCTGCTAAATCTTTGTCACAGAGAACGGTGTATGGAAATTCAGCAAACTAAACCGAGAGCAAAGTGTGTCCCTATAGCCCCCCCCCCCCCCCCCCCATCATCATATAAGCATCGTCAGCACCTTTGGAACTGCAGGCAGTAACAGCAACCATGACACACATTTGGAGATCTCTGTAGTGTAAAACCTTCCCATGTAGCCCAGAGTGTAAATGTGGGGCAAGGCTTGTGACTTTGCATGCTTGAGGAGGCACAAAGCCACAGCCTGCATTTCAGCAGGGAAATCCCCGGCTCTGCCTCTCAGATCTGTGTTGAATTAGCAGATTGATTACAATTATGCTTCAAAAAAATACATATAAAAAAGCATCACTGTGGTCAGATTTGTCTTCCTGTTGGCAAATGACTTATAATGTTGCAAAGGCAGAGTCGCCTTAAAGTTTTGTCAAAACATGTTTTGTTCTTAATTACAAAAAAATGACAATAATGTCACAATGAACCTCATCACATATGCAATATAATGAGGGTAAAGATAGAGGCTTAAGAAGTATTCTCACTTCTTATAATATTTCAGTAACCCATTCTGTTAGGACCACACATTTGAAACATTATATTGCAACATTTGCTTCCCTGTGTTTGTGTATTAAGAAATCATGTAACTGTGATCTATTCAATTAGCTGCTTGGATAAGATAAATCAGATGCATTCTGTGTCTTTGATTAAATATTCTGGAGGCTTTGACCCATGTTCAAGTCATCCTAAACACCCGTGCCTAATGTACAGTCATGTACAGATGTCTCCCTGTCCCTGTGGGCCACAGAGTGTTGGGAAACACCCCATCAACTTTTACTGCTCCCCCCGGAGCCTCTATAATCGGCCTTAATCTCCACCAAACACACAATCATCTCATTAGCCCCGGCACACCACGAAGCAGCCATACATCCAGATGCTGGCTTCCTGAGTTCTAAGGGCTGCAAGCGGAGGAGGCGAGCGCGTCTGTCCATACATCAGCTTCCAGAACCTTCCTTTTACACAAATCAGTCTGTCCATACGGCAGCTTCCAGAACCTTCCTTTTACACAGATCAGTCTGTCCATACACCAGCCTCCACTGGCGCACTGTAACACAAATCAGGCCATAGCTGCTGACCCTTCGGACATACAGTATAATGAGGCTTTTGAGCCGGCAGTGGCATTAGGGTAAGGGTTCATGAATATTTATCTGCAGAGCAGGCAGACGTGATGACAGCAGTGATTGGCAAGGCCCTCAGTTAATTCAGAAGGGCTTCAGAGAGAGCCAACCATGAACTGGTCATTTAAGAGGAGTGACTTCAAAGTGGCCAGAGAGCTGTGCTTTGGGATGGGGTGAGGTGGGCGTTGAGGACTGAGCTTTGCTGAATAGGTGGGCTAATTGGGAGAGTCTGTGTTGTGATAACCTCGAAACATATCGCAGAAAGACCAGACATTCTTGTGACTCCAGATAAAGCAGAAAGCGATCGTCGCCTGAGTGTGTCCCTGGCGTGCTTGGCAGCGTGTCAGCACCACGACACTAATTGCAGCACTGCAACAGCAGGGCTGGGTGCTAATGAGGACTTCATGGGACAGGAGCACCTGTACAAGAGTGTCTCACCTCCGCTCAGGAGCCTTCCAGCTGCTTGCCAGAATATCACGGCAAACCCACTTCCTGAACAACAAGCCCACTCTAGGTAGTAAAATTAGAACAGTCCTCTCTAGCCATCATGCTATCTCCTCACCTCTTCCATCTTGGAATAGAGTAGCAATGGAGTTCATGTATTCTAAGCATGCATAATCACATATCCTGACATTCTGGCTACTGTAAATCCCATTCAGTCTTTAATTGGATTGAATGGTTTTGAAACATTTTATGAAGGTTTTCTCATGAGTTATAGTCTGAAAGATGAAGTACCCTTTCTGCAATACGTCTTCCAAGAGTGCGTTAGAGGGAGGACATTCATCCAGCAGGCCCTGGGCCAGGCATGGGCTGCCTGTGAGAGGGCCTCTGGACGGCTGGTGGATCAAGGGGTTTCTCTCCTGCTGGAGTTCCCTCCTCTGTCAGTTGTTCCATAGAAACCACTGGAAATAACCCAGAACCAATCACCAGAGTTGTTGCACAAAGCTCATAAGATCACTTGGGATGCACTCCACAGACATAAAACTTTCTCTCTTTGCCTTCTTTCCCCTCCTTGGATCTCTCTTTCCCTTCTTCAAGAGGCTTTTTGGCCAGACCAAGCATGTAGACTACTAAGCTTTTTTGGCTGTTGTTTGAACGATGGGAAAGGGCTACAATTCAGCATGTCCTTACGGTGCCCCGTCCTCTCCTCACTTTTATAAGCCCTGGCCCACTACACTCACACTACACTCTTCTGGAGGGGGACTGCAGGCCAAGTGCTCTCATACAACTCCAAACAATGGGCTGGTTTTGTGGTGCAGATATTGATAAATGGACCTCATTATCCCAGCGCAGGGGCTAGAGCCTTTGATGATGCGTTTGAAGCAGGCTGTGTTGATACAATATGTATAATTCTCCTTTGAATCTCCTCAGTCATTGTTTGATATATTAGTGTTGGATAACAAATGGATTAAATGATTGTTGGTCATTTTGAATAAAACAAGAGTAAGATGAGAAATGGCTTCAAAACTGAACCCGTCGCCAAGACTAATTAGTAATAATACAGTATAAAATAAAATAAAACAGTATATGTACACGTGTGTGTGTGTGTGTGTGTGTGTGTTTGTGTGTGTGTGTGTGTGTGTGTGTGTGTGTGTGTGTGTGTGTGT
>JASCQY010003491.1:0-10927 GCA_030264315.1 Sardinella tawilis
GGTGCCTTTCAGGCAGCGCTGCCTGGAAGGCACCGTTGAGGGCAAAAAACACCAATGGGCGGTTTAAATTGTCGTCTGATTTTCTGGCACCACGGCACTTCCTCTGGTCCTGAGTGTGTCTCCTAGACACTGATAGTTCATTTATCAGAGAGCATTGTATACTGCACGTATACTGTGTTCCAATGGTAAACCAGCATCAGTAACTGACTTTATTATCTGCACAGGGGCACAGATAAGGCGGATAAGGGCATCATTATACGCTCACATGCACTGACTGGGGCACACATCTAAACGAGCACGCTTCACGACGCTGTGGTTAAGTAGAATAGCGGCACTTTTGAGGATTGGTTTGGTGTGGCTAACTATTACAGACACCTGGCTTAGTCAGCTGTGGAAAATGAGCAAAAATACAATAGGACATACTGTAAAAAAAGTTCATACAGTTCAAACACTGTCAGTGTTACTGCCATTTTTTTTTCTAGCGCAGGTATGTCTGATCAGCCTGTACATGCTGAGAAGTTGCAGTGGACAAGAGGTTAGGGTCAAACCGACCTCAATATGTGGAGCCAGACTGTTTGTGTCTGACATGGTTGTCTGCAGGGAACTGAGGGAAGGGTTCTAAAATGGTGGGATGGCATGAGGAAGAGTTCTAACCTGGTTCCCTCTCATCGTCTACATTGCAGTACAGTCCCTATCAGTCAATCCAGTGCACTGCAATCATTGTTTGACTCTTATAGACTCTGCAGTTGTAGGCTTCATTTAAGAGGAGAACTACAGACTACTCAATTCTCTGCCTCAATCCAGATGAGAACTCAATGGAGTAAAGTGAACAGACACAGGATCAGCCTGTGCAGGCTAAGAAGTCACCGTGTACAGGAGGTCAGGGTCAAACTGACCTCAATATGTGGGCCAGACTATGAGTGTCTGACATGGTTGTCTGCAGTGGGATGACATACAGTAAGGGAGAGTTCTCTGTTTCCTCTTATCCTCTAAACTGGAGTCAGTCATTCCAGTGCTGCCTGCAAATGTTCTTTGAAGACTCTGCAGTTGTAGGTTTCATTTAAGAGGACCAAAGGAACCGACACGACAAAGGAGTGGAACTGCCTCACAGTCATGAACTCGAATGAACATCCCAGGAAAGGACACTGAAGTGGAGACATCTTACTAGTACTTTGGAGTTCACTTGAATAGTAAGATTGGCTGATTACATTAACACTACTGCATGCTGCATGTGACAGCTAGGGCAACGGGGGGCAGGCCAGATTGTACCTTCTGAGGCCACTGGATTGACATTACAATACATTCCACTTGTTTTTGAACATGTATTTCACAATTACAAATATATGGCAATGACAATGCAAATACACACTAAACACTAAACACAAAAGTATCCATTTTGCCATTTTCAAAAATTGACAAAAACTTAGCGATTGTCAAAATGTCTCTTTTGCGTTTTGTGTGACAAAATGTTTTGTTGAGGAGCAACATTGCCAGTCCTTCCCTCCCTTTACGGCCAGACTATCCAATCAAAACTACTTAATAGACTCAACACACTAGAACTGCTTCACTGACTGCACCTTTCTAAAATAAACATCGACTGCAGTGAAAGTATTAGCAATTTTCAGCGTGGAATCATCCTTTCCCTTAAATGTGTGCTACGGGGGCGTACTAGCTCAGTTGGTTAGGCGCCCGACCATGCCTCCGGGGGACCTGGGTTCGATTCCGGCCTGTGGTCATTTCCCGATCCCTCCCCGTCTCTCTCTCCCCACTCATTTGCTGTCACTCTTCAGCTGTCCTGTCCAATTAAAGGCAAAAAGCCCATAAAAATATATAAAAAAAAAAAAAATGTGTGCTACAATGTGGCCAATATTGTGGACACTTTTCAACCGAAATGTTCGCCTATTTGTCTACCCAAAGCTTACGGTCACATTTTTTGCTAGGCTATACTTACTAGGCTATACCAATTCAAATGTCATCATCGCCACTGTGGGACAAATGAGGAATAATCTTATCTCTTCTTATCACCTTGTCGGAGCCATGAGGTCATCTACTGTGTGGGATAGGATATCCACCCAGTCTTGGTCAGCGGTGGCCCTTCACTGCAGGGCTGCTGCCGCTGTGGTTAACTATTAACTCGCCGCTTCCTTTCCCGCACGGAAAGATTTTTCTATCAAGGACCAAAGGTGATTCAAAAAAAGGCCATTCCAAACCTAACCGCCACAATAATGACCCACTGACCACAACTCAAGTGACTACAGTCATTCCCAGTAATGGGACAAGAAGGGAAATGTACTTAAGGGCCACCATTGATAGGAAATCCTTCAGCTCGAGGGGTTAATTTTACTACTGGCACAAGAGTTTGTTCAGTCTCACGCCCACACACACACACACACACACACACACGTGACCAACGCTGGCATAGGCATATGCAAATATCATAAATCAGTGGTGATAACAGTAATGTTCATAAGCAGAGGAAAAATGGTGAAGTCCAAAGTTAGAGCAGGACAGGGCTGAGCCCAGACACCGGCTGGAATCATTCTCCGGCCCGAGTGCAAATTTGAGACAGAGGAGAGGTTATCTGAGGGGCACAGCATATCTATGGAGCAAGCAGGCAGACAGAGAACTGGATCATATCTGGCACATGTACAGTAACATCCTCAAGGAAAAATTCAAGTGTTGTAGCTTCTGTGGCTTATTTTCTCTCTGTGTGTGTGTGTGTGTGTGTGTGTGTGTCTGCCATATAACACTTGAAGGGGACCCTGTGAAGAACTTTCACAAGACACTTTGTGACCATGGCAACGAGGTGGGCTACATCCCTTCAGCAGGAAAGTTCATGCCCACGGTAACAGCCTCTGACTTTCCCATAAACTCACTGTGAAGACAGAGGGGTGAAAAAAAACAGACATAGATGGATGGATCTGAGTGTACGTGTGTGTGTATGTGTAAAAGAGAGAGAGAGAGACAGAGAGTGTATGTATGTATGTGTGTGTGTGTGTGTGTGTATGTGGTGTGTAGGGGTTATGTCTATGTGCCAGCATGCTTGTATGTGTGTCCGTGTGTACAATATGTAGGAGAGTGCGTTTGTGTGAATGAGACCATAAGAGAAAGAGTGTGTGTGAGAGAGAGAAGAGTAGAAGACTATTTATTCTGTTTGTGTGGTGAGAAAGAGAGAGGGAGAGAGAGAGAGAGAGAGAGAGAGAGAGAGTGTGTCTCTACAGAGAGTGTGAGTGTCTCTACAGTGCAGCTTCTTGACTCTTTGAGCAGACATGATAGTTCTCAGTAGAGTATTCTGTCATCTCCATGGCTGCTTATCAGGCCACAGTGGGATCCTCTAAGAAACGTCATTGAGTTGAATTAGGCTCCTGTTTACTGAACTAAGTGCCAAAGCATGTGATATTGTTCCAAAAGGGCACTTCTTATGTTTAAGCTGTTTGGGCTGTGGAAGCTACTCTTGACCACAAACACACACACACACACACACACACACACATTCACAGAAACAGAGGAGGCAAGAAAGAAAGAAAGAAAAAGAAAAAGAAAGAAAGTTATCCATCATGCAGTGCTACTCTGGAGAGCAACAACACTACCAGGCCACTCTGAAGGAACAAGTGAGATCCCACTGAATGAACTTCCAACATGACACCAACGTGTGTGCCTGTGTAGTAGGAGAATATGCAAAGCACAAACTGACAGACACACACACACACACTTGATTGACGAGACTGCACACTAAATCAGAAATTTGACTATTTAACTACTTGTCCCCAAAACAAATGCAAACACGCAAAGTTCAAGCTCAAGATCAACATGTCAATACACGCGGCAAGCAAATAGAACTAAACACAAGGACGCACACAGACACACACACAAACAAATAAATAAACAAACAAACAAACACCTTCACCGTTCTCGCAAATAACAACAGCGCAGCAGCAGCAGCACCCCCCCCTCCACCTTCCGTCATTAATGTTTAATTGCGTCTGGTGGCTGCGCTCCAATGCAAAGCAACAGTGAGTGAGAACAACTCCAGTACAGTAGCCTACTGTGTCCTGCCTGCTCTGGGATACTACCGGCGGCTGTACAGTGCAGTACAGATCACACACACACACACACACACACACACACACACACACACACACACAGTAGAAATGAGAGCAGGGCAGAGCCTGAAGACACTTACTGCACCCAGCGCAGGATCCCCGCATCGGACGGAGCCGGCGGCGGCGAGCTGTCCTTCCGTGTGCTTCCGTGAGAGCACAGGTCACATTCACTTTCCCGAATCCTTCAGCTGACTGGCACTTGCCCTCACTAGCAGCTGGACGCACTTAAAACTCTCCTCTCCTCTCTCTTTCTCTCTATCCCTCTCTCTTTCTCTCTCTCTCTCTCTCTCTCTCTTGCTTTCTCTCTCTCTATCCTTCGTTCTCTTTCACTCACTCACCTAATCAGTCAGTCAGTCAGTCACTCAGTCCCTGCACTCCGTCCCCTTCTGTGCCGACCGGCAGTGGGGGGAGTGGCAGAGAGGGGCTGGGTGGGAGGAGTCAGCTAGAGGAGGAGGAGAGAGTGAAGAGTGAGGTGGAAAAGAGAGATAGAGAGAGGGGGGGGGGTGTAGAGGATCAAAAATAGAGAGAGCAAGAAGGAGAGACGGACCAACAGAAGGAAGCAGGGAGGGAATTGTTACACATGTCTGTAATGTTACATGAGACAGAGTGAGATAAAAGAAATAGAGAGAGAGAAATGAGAGAGAGAGAGAGAAAGAGACAGAGAGACAGAGAGAGAGTAGAGGAGAAGTGCCTGTGAGTCAGCAGTCTTCTGCCTGTCCGGTGCTGCAGCTGGGGGCCAGAGAGAGAGGGAGAGAGATCGAGAGAAGGAGAGAGAGAGAGAGTGAGTGAGTGAGAGAGGGACAGAGAGAGAGAGAGAGATCTGTGTCCAGGCTGCCTGCTCTCACTCCCCCATCACTTTAATCACATCCAGTCACTTCACGTCATCACTGTCACTCCCGCAGCACTAAGCAGGAACCCACTCAATCTAATCAGTACCGATGCCCTCACAGCTAATCACATAGAGGCCCTAGTGAAACCCCTCTTCCATTAGGCCAATGTCACTACATGCAGTCAGTCACTCTGGAGGTGTTGAGATGTAAACAGTACGCAAGGACTAATGCAGCTTGACCTTAGAGATATGGTAAATACTTATCTAACTATAGCCTAACAACAAATGCCTATGTAGAAATGGCGTATATAGATATAGATAGAGCTCTATAGATAGGCTACATTTGCCTCTTTATATCTATCTGTGTTTGTTGATTCCATGTTCATCGCAAGGGCTTTTTGCTGGGCCCCTCTTGGACAAGACTTTGCGACACCTAAAGGCTTTCATATAATCAGACTCACAGTTCTCGTACAATAAGACTCATACTGTCTTGTACGAATGTAAATAATGTCCATTTGGGCAGATTGACCATCCACACTGATACAAGATCATCTTTTAAAACACATACTAATACTGGCCTTGATAAACTATCACAGATTTCCTTTGAAACCGTGTCCGCTGTGTGTTTGTGTGCTTATGTGTGTGTGTGTGTGTGTGTGTGTGGGCACACGTGCATGCATGATGCACATTGTGTGTCACTCAGCAGCAAATGTAAGCTAAGCTGGTTTGTTGTGATGGGCTTTTAAACACTAATAACTTTGTTTGTGCCTCACTTGATGCCCTGCCAAGTAGAACTGAGGGAAACTACAAATGCTTTTTCCCCCCACTGTACTTTATTACTTTTCCAGTTTCCATGTGCCGGCTGAGTAACTGTCTGAGTGTGTATTAAAATGTCTCATTTTAAAGTAGTAAACAGAGCCCGATTTAGTCCAGGCGGTGGATATGTGGATGTAAACTCACTAGAAATGAGAAAACATTAAAAAAATGGAAAGAGTGTGTTTACACAAACATCAGAAGGTGCTCTGTTGAGGTTCATGCATGTATTTGTCCATACATTGACTCTTCACTGTCTAGTACTGCCAAGAGAAATGAATATGCCTTCATATTAAATTAATGACGGGACATCTAATGCATGGCTCCAATTACCTGTCTGACAGGAAAGACGCAAGAGTGCTGTACTGTATGTGGCACATGCAGTCAGCTGGAGATGCAACACTCTCAGGACCATCTGTCTGTGTGGGGATAGGTTAACAGTATTTCATTATAGCCCAGTTGTAGGCCTACTTAACCAGTGGAGAAGAAAAATTGGTTCCAACCAGGGAACGTGTGTACCTATGTAGCGTAGGCCAGCTAGACGAGTGGACGTCCACTGAGGTGCTATGTAGGTGGTAGCCTGAACCAAACTGGATGTTGGGACCTTCAAAGGCATCCCTGTATTGTTAGTTTGTTATTGAAAGAGCTGCATAAGTAGATGGTAGGACTCTAACAAGTCTTCATAGCCTATTGTTCTGTCAGTGGCTGCACGGATGCTTATCATGGAGGGGAAAGGACACCTGGCTTCCCTGAGAAAGGACAGAGCTCCCTCTAGTGTCAAAATGTAAAAGTACCCATTAAAAAAATTGTCCCCTCAGCATCAGATAGGCGATCACTGTTAGAAAACCTGTATGCGCATACTTTCGACTACCATCTGTTACATTTGTAGAGATGGTCAGAAGCAGAAAAGAAACGATAAAGTCAAAAACAGATACCTTGGTCTCATGGCTATAGCGATAACGGAAAATAACACTACCCAGCTATTTCAGTTTCTGAGATTTTTTTAAATTATTTTTATTATTTATATTTACTGAGGTCTAGCCAGTCCGGGAAACTTGGTAATTCACTTTGACATTTTTACATCATCCTTACTCAAGTAAAAGGGTAAGTTTATTTGTTTTGATACTAGTGTGTCTATTGTCAACAACCCAGTGGCAGACAAAAAAGCAAGGTGGACATGCGGTCTTCGCAAGGGCAACCACTAAACGACATGAAACGACATGAGACTTTTGAAAAGAAAGCGGCAACAGTTGTAGCAGAACATGGACAAAGGTGTTAGCACTGATTTCCAGTTGCAATCCAGCCATTTGAATTATTGAGTTCACATTTTGAGATGTTTTTTTCAGTAGGCTAGCCTATACTTTCAGCATTCGCCGATTTGGATAGGCTACGCTTATTTTGTACCCAAAAATCTAACGTTCTGATTATTTACCACACACATTGGCACACACAAAAGATACAGAAAAGATGACTGTTCAGGTGTCGCACAATATAGTACCCTACAATATTGACATCTGTGGTGCTGTTCACCAAAAGTAGCCTAATTGACCTGAGGCACCGGCAAGAAATCTCGTAAAGGCTTCCGTCCGATACAATCCGACCTTATTTGGGAGTAACGTTATGGTCTACGGAAGAGCCACAAAGTCTGGCGATCACTGAAACATTCTGTTACATTTTACATTTAGAAAAACATAGAGATAAAAGCGACAGTAGCATAATGCTGTCAAACTCCGCAAGAAAAATAAAGTCTAAAGGTACACAATTGAAATCCTTTTGGGAGTGAAAACCCCGGACTACGTCCGTCCCACCCTCCCTCTAGCACAATAATGTAGAGGGGGAAAACACTTACATCAAATTGCGCTGCTCTCGTCAGTGTTAATTTTTTTCATTTTCAGTTGACCCTCAGTCTGGATCAGTAGAAGAACGTTTTTCTCTCTCAACTTCCACTAGGTTTGCAACGAAAAGTGCCCTTCAGGCTGTTTTGGAAGAACTTTTCAAGACCGCAAGCTGTCAGGGAAAGGGGGATGTCCGTTCATTTGGCCAGTGAAGCGGTGTATTGTGGATCTCGTAGTTTCACGAATAGCCTACTGTCGGTGTGTCCAGTTTCCAACTCGAAAGCAATTATTTGAGTGACCACCGAGTCTAAGAACTTGGAGGAATAGCCTACATGCGGGATTTTATTTAGCTAGCAACTGACAATTAACCTTGGCTGGTCCCATTGTTTTCTCAAACATTTGGCTACAAGATGAAGCACATTTAGAGCACATTTGATCATACATGGGCTATTTCACATGCAAATCTGTGTGCAAATGTTGATTAAATCTATCCAGATATCAAATTGTATATGGAAGAACCTTAAAAGAATGATGCCATAGTTTACAGGATAGATATGGCTACTCCAGAAATTGCATGCAGTGAAATTGCATACCTAGAGCTCTGGCCATGCATGCCGTCTTCTACATGTCACATGGCACAAGTATTTTTGTCAAAGAATTCAAAGCCTTCCCTGTGAATAGTTATAGTAATACTTTCAATCACACCGCTTATATGTTCCAGACTTTCTCTGTAGAGGGGCAGCACTTAAGGAATTAATTAAATGTCACCGTAAATGTGTCTCTCTCGTGTAAAACTGCAAATACACTGGGCACTGGACAGCCAACTCACACACAGTATATTTGCCATGGTCTGTGTCGTCTTTGTATCATCTTGAAGAATTCATGCAGCAACCCTCCAGTGCCAACAAACCTCTGCAACAAAAGCAATCTTTGTTCAAAGTTGCATGTGTGTTTGTAGGTGTGTGTGTGTGTGTGTTTCGGTGCATGTGTGTGTGTCTGTGGATATGTGTGTGTGTGTGTGTGTGTGTGTATACAGTGTGTGCGTGTGTGTGTGTGTGTGTGTGTGTGTGTGTGTGTGTGTGTGTGTGTGTAAATGCCTTCCTAGTGCTGCTGTGATAGTGCTCTGCTCCTGTCCATGAGAGGCCTGCCTTGAGGGGGGTGACGTTTTCCCCTCTGCATGCGCGCCTTGTCGCTGACATGCCATGCCAGATAAAAGAGCCGTGCTGGGTCTATATCCAGAGTGTCAGCCTGCTGAGGATGCTGAAACGGGCTTGGCTGCAGTAAATGCTTGACTATTTTTGCACATACTGTCACTCTCTCTCTTCTCTCTCTCTCTCTCTCTCTCTCTCTCTCTCACACACACACACATACACACACATTCTCACTTACTCAAACACACACACACACACACTCCCTCTCTCTCTCTCTCTCTCTCTCGCTCTCACTCACTCAAACACACACATACCCTCACATACTCTCTCACTCAAACACACACACACACACCCAGTTTGAGCCTGGGAATGCTGCTCTCTGACCCCCCTGCCTGCTGCAGACAGCCACTCAAAGGTCAGGCCCAGAGTCAGGCACACATGACTGCAGTGTGGGATTGTTTCTCCTGGTGTCATTTTGAGTAGCACCACAGTAGGAGGATGCATTGGGTAGTGGAATTCAGAAAGGGATGGTATAGATTGATAGACAGGCTAGCGCCACCTAATGCTTCCGGACAATTTCATTGGCCTCCACTTCTGTTTCTGTTTCTTCCGCTTCTGTTTGCTTCGTCTCGAAATCGTGACGGCCCAAGTAGTGAGCAGTAGCCTGGCAAGCCAAACTATACACATGAATTGTATAGTCTGGAATTGGACCGTTCACAGCGCTGAGGCCTGTGGATAAGATCAACAGTTGTCGATCGAACTGTCTCTGCACGTAATAGGCCAGCGCTACTGACCAATCAGAGCTATCAGGCAGCCGTTTCATCCAACAGACAGCCCTTTCGTCATTGTGCTAAGCCCGCCCCAATGACTCGCTACGCAGATAGAGCATTCTGATTGGGCTGTCCTAGGTCGAGACAGGCCAGGATTTCCCTTTACCGTGCAAGACTAGACCAAGTAGCTAGGCAAGAATATTGTGCCGCTATGTGGTCTACATTTCTAGGCTAAGTGAACAGAGATTTCAAATGATGCATTCCAGCACATAATATAGCCTCCGTCACGGCCAAAGAGTGTCAATTGGTTGAAGTTATGACCATACAGTAGGAATTGGTTTTAAGCAGAAAGTATTTGTCCACCATGAAGCAAACAAATAAGTGTCTGATGCATCAGACTAATAGATTAAGACAATTACAGTAAGAACCTCATTAAATCTGGTTTTATTGACGCCATCTCTTTCATATTAATGGGGTTAGTGGAAGGCAAACTGTTACACAGCTTGGGGCTTCCTTTTCATGTGATGAAATGCAATTCATATTCTGGTCACTGGCTGCATCTATTAGAAACCGGAGATTATGTGGCTTTTTACACCATCTTGCACTCAACAGGAACCGCATTCATATGCAAATGTGTGTATTCAACCAGAAACACTATGGATTATTAGAAAGAACCAGAAGATATATATATATATATATATATATATTAATAAATGAACTTAAATAAATTATTATCCAGTGATGGTCATTTCCAATCACATTTTATAAATCTATCCCTACTATGTAAAATAGTTTATTGAAAGTTTCCCTCAGGTTCAAACAGCAATCTCCGTATGAAAACTCTGCATTTCCTAGTTGGAATCAGAGGCGATCAATTAATTACGCCATCAAACATATCATTTGATGCAAAAAAGACCAAACCAAACAAGTTGCCAGCTATAGGTGGCAATATGATCTGTTCACCTAATGGAGGTTTCATTAAATAATTCAGCATGTAATCTTATCCGGTCCATGAATTATGCATGTGTACACACAGGTTGTTTTTACTGAACATTTGCCCCTTTTATGCTGATAATGAATATTTGAAAATGCTACATGATAGAAATGAGTACTAGCTAATTTTACAATACGCCATTTGAAATGTAGTTATGTATAGTTTCACACAGGTTTTTTTTGTTTTGTTTTGTTTTTTTCTAAACACTTGACTTGGATGACTCATTACTGTCTGCCAGGTGTTTAGTTGTTGTGAGTCACTGGCCCATCTTACAGGGTTGCTACTGGTGACAAAATATAGCTTCATGGTCTGTTCTTGCGTGAGAACACTAAGAACAACAAAACCAGGGAGAACATACGGAAGCTCAGAGCTGCCAACCCCTAAAAAATATTTGGCTCAGTATCATGTAATTACATGATATGTATCATGAAA
>JASCQY010003523.1:0-10925 GCA_030264315.1 Sardinella tawilis
TATGTGGCAGGAGTCAGTTCTCAGCATTATGTTTTAACACTACGAAAGCCATTTCGCGCCGGATTTCTCCTTTAATCTCATGCAGGTTCAATTTAGCAACAGTATCCAGAATTAAGACTTTACTATTGTTAAAAGTACTTTACTATAGTCATTATTTCGAAATGGATATTTGGTTATATGTTTTACATGTGTTGTGTGCATCTATGTGTATGTTAGTCATTGTGTTTATTTTTTATTTATTTTTTTTATTTTTTTCCCATCCTTAGTGGAGCTGGCTATGATCATGGACAGGCTGTATGGAGGTGTGTGTTACGCTGGCATTGACACTGACCCGGAGCTGAAGTACCCCAAGGGGGCGGGCCGCGTGGCCTTCTCCAATCAGCAAAGCTACATCGCTGCAATCAGCGCCCGATTTGTCCAACTGCAGCACAATGACATTGACAAGCGGGTGAGTGCTCCCAAAGTCTAATCATGTACAAGGCATTATGATTGTGTCTTACTTTGAGAGGCTAATGTTTCTGTGCAGAAGTATTCTGTTTTCTGAAAATCGGACAGCTCACGCTCTCAATACAAAAAGCTTAATTAACCTGTCAAAATGTGTACAATCTAGTAATCAGACAGAGTCAGACCCATTATGGAAGTGCACAATAGTTTCACTATTACTTGTATAGGCTACATACATAACCTGTACCATCATACATGCTCTTGTAGCATAGCTAATACTTTCAGCAGCTTTATTTATCATTTAATTTAATTACATTTAATTTATTTATTTTATTTATTTATTTTTATTTATTTAATTGAAAATAGTTTTGTTGCTCAAGTGATCATCTTTGCTCAGTGTGATCTTTAACTGAAAGTGCACACTGGCTGCTGGTAAGCAGCTAAATGGAGCTAAGTGCTGTGTGGAGCCTCTGTCTTCATGCATGCACTTTCAAGATGTGCCTTGGCAGCCATCGCCCAGTGGCGGTCCAGAGACCAATCACTGCAGCTAACAATATGTATGGAATCCCCGCTCCATGGTCACCGCCGCCATGGAAACCGTTGCGCTCTGGAGAGCTGACAGCCATTTGAAGTTAGCAGACGCTAGCTAGCTAATTATAGGTCTCTGCCTCTTGCTCAGTGGATCCCCATTCAAGTTAAAGGCCTATTTTTGGCGCGTTCTCCCGTCGCGTGTAGCTGAAACACGACCAAGTCAGCAAACGGTGCCGGTGCCTGGTCTGTCATAAGAACAGTCCCGCCGGGCCCACAGCCACTATTGTTCATCTTGGCCACTGTGAATCCAGCCTTATAGTCTGCGTGTGTGCGAGAGTGTAAGGCTGTGTGTGTGTGTGTGTGTGTATGTGTGTGTGTGCATGCACTATCTCTGCAGTGACCTAGGGGAACAGAACAGTTTTTTGCCTCTAAAAGTGTTATGTGTGAAATGCTCTGAGGAGATCTGCTTCCGGAAGAGTCTGTGCATTTATATTTAGCTCAGCTCACCGAATCCCTTTTTTTTTTTTTTTTTTTGTTCTCCCAAACTGTCCTCTTGCTTTCTGCTTCATTCAGATTGCTTCAGTACAACCGTCAGGAGACACAGATAGATAACACTGTTTTTCAGCTTATGCCAGACTCATCCGGTATGGGCATTTGACTGACACGTTTTTCCATCCCCCTCTCTTTTAATCATTTTCAGTTTGCAGTCCCAGTCTGCCATGTCTGCTCTTTTGGCCCTTCTGTGCTCCTGTGGCTCACTAGTTCCCCTCGTGAACTATAATTTAGTCTGTCTAAGCACTACTTAATTACATTTGGCCAGCTGCACATGACATTTACTCATGAAGGAGACAGTGACCATAGCTGCGTAATTGTGACATCTCATGTGAGGCTGGAATTATAACATTTTTGAACATATTTTGAGATTTGCATGCATGGATTGTCATTTTTGGACTTGTTGGGCAAAGCCATGTGCTTGGGCAAACCATTATTTAGATGGAGCATCTTTTACATTTGTTACCATGCATGTTAAGCTGGAAGATAAAGAATCGTAAAAACAAACATTTTGATGACTTTGTGTCATTTCGTTGAAATTAAAAATGTTTTTTTTTTAGACTTTCAACCTGAATAACCCCTTTTCCCTTTTTGTTTTCCTTCTTTCCACAACCCCATGGGCGCACAGGTGGAGGTCAAGCCGTACGTGTTGGACGACCAGATGTGTGACGAGTGCCAGGGGGCGCGCTGCGGAGGCAAGTTCGCACCTTTCTTCTGTGCCAACGTCACATGCTTGCAGTACTACTGCGAGTACTGCTGGGCCAGCATCCACTCCCGTGCTGGCCGCGAGTTCCACAAGCCCCTGGTCAAGGAAGGAGGTGACCGGCCCCGCCACGTGTCCTTCCGCTGGAGCTGATGGGTAGGGGGGGGTCGTAGACAGACCCTGCCCCCCCATTGCCCCGAAGCCCAGCTAGATGCCCACCTCCCCCCCTCACATCACCCTACCTGCCCCTGCAACCCACCCCCTCATCCCCGTACCCCCCAGTATCCAACCCATTGACCCCCTCACTCACTCAGCACCCTTGTAGCCTCTACCAACCACCTTTACCATTACCACCAAATCAGAAACCACGAATACATGGGTCTTTTTAAAATCCCTCAACCTTATTTTATTTTATCTTATTTTTTTGGGCTTTGTTTTTTTTTTTTGGTTACATTTTTTTTAAAGAAATATTGCAGTTTCAGTGCTCTTAAACATTTTGTCCAGTGTTTGGTTTGTAATAGATTTAAAAGAAAAGAAAACAAACAAACAAAAAAAAAAACTAAACAGGTGACAAACAATAAGACTAGTGACCGTTTAGCCGCTCAGAAATGGCACTTTTTGCATGCCAACCCAACCCAACCCAGAGAGACAAACGCTCCTATTAGTTAGACCCTAGGACCCAGTTCATCATGCCTATTCTTTTCACTGTTAGTTCTGTACCTCCTGCTCCACCAACACGTACACTCATCATCAAGCTGGGGTGGGTCTGGGGTTCCCGTAGCCCATATTCAGGCAAGGACATGAGTGAAACAACACATCTAAGAGTATTTATAAATCTTATATTTTTGTTTTTATATCTATCTAATTAATTTTTGTGTGAAAAGAGCATGCACTTATTTTCAGAAAAGGTAGACGATTGCCCCTGTTCAAAAAAAAATTACCAAAGGTAAAAAAGCTAACTTATATCTAAGAAAAAAAAAACATATGTAGGTGGCAAAAATGTAGCAAAATTGACAGTTATCCAATACTCAGTGCTATAGGTAAAAATACCCAAATTTGAATAACAAACCCTATATTGGACCACCATCTTTTTGAAAGTGTTAATACCTCATACAGGCAATCAGATACTTTTCATCCCTTACCCTGCCTTGTTTTAAATTCAAATTTTGTCTTTGGACTTAGTTTTTTTTTTTTTTCTTTTAAAAAAAACAAGATATAAATTTTTAGTGTTATGTAAATGTAATGCTGCAATAGCTTCTGCTGCTAAATCCATGATGTGAGGCAGACACATTAGTACTTTATTCAGGCCTAAGGTGTTGAATATAGTCCCAGTAAAGACACTTGACACCCCCCCCCCCCCTCCTTTTAATGGATGGATGCTGGCATGAGGGAGGAGGGGGTGGGTGGGTTGCAGTTCCCTCTGAACTAATCACTCGGGCCCAGGGTTGGGGGTGGAGAAACACATCGCCCCTGACTGCATGTTTATCTCAATCAGGTTGCTGCATGCAATAGAGTTCTCAGTATCATGTCTACTATTCAACGCGGCCCACTTCTTTTGCACAACACCAGATATAGACGTAAGACTTTTTGAGCACGGAACTGGACACGACAGGGGGGAGTTAGTTGAAATGCTAAAAGAAAAAAAAAGTATAAAAATTATAATATGACCCTCCAGTAAACCCCTTTGATATTGGCTCGCTGGCTGTTTGGTGAGCATGATGAAACCTGATTAATCAATAATTACAGTTACGAAATAAAAAAAATTAGATGTAGGATATACTTTCAAAACAATTGTCTATGATAGGTGAAGTACTTTTTGCAGTGATTGTTAATATAATTGTGCAATTTTTTTATACAGTATGTAGTTAGGTCTGAGTATGCCTAGAACTGTGATTCGCTTTAACTGTTTTTGATGTCCGACATAGAAGTCCTGTGAAACTTCATAACCAGTGTATGTATACATACTGTATGTCCAAGCTTATGCACGTACACACTCACACACCACACACACACACACTCACTCGGTCACATACGTCTCTCCCTAGTTAGTTCTCCCTCACTCAAACAAGAGACCTGTACACGCACACTTTAGTATACATAGACACTTTTCCAGTACTTTTCTACTCGTTTCACACACGGACACACCATCTGCAAACAGAAACATGTACAGACAAAAAAAACACACACACACACACACACACACACACACACACACACACACATAATACAGGAGGTGAGATTGACTGAAAATGATGGCTTCTCAGTCTCCTTCCTCCATTAACATAATATATGATCATGTCCCCCCGAAAAAAGGAAAAAAAAAATACTACCAAAGAGCTCACTTGTCTAACATTGAAACCACCAACACACTACCACAACGAGCTGATTCTGTGTTGGGCCACTTGTTTGATGACCTGACTAGCAGATGCAAGCAGATGCATTTTGGGAGAAAAAAAGAGGATTTAATAATAATAATAATAATAAAAAAAGAACACTGGCTCTAAAGAAAAAAAAAAAAGAAGACTATGGAGATGGAAATGGGTGGTTAAGATTACGAGCTCTCTTAGCCTGCACATAATGTTTAAACACCGTGGCTATATGGCAGTGGCACACCATTGCCAGAACATTGTGTGCATTTATATCCAGATTCTTTCCTGCAAAGCTTGAAGTATGGAATAATGACCTGCTAAAATGGTGGACTATTTTTTTTTTAACTTTATTTTATTTTTTTTTATCGTTCACTAAGCAAAAGGCTTAATATGTTTGGGGGTCTAGGGTTGACCACATTGGGATAGTTACAGGATGCAGTGGCTGAGAAGCCCAGTTGCCTAATTGCAGAGGAAGGGATTGGTTGGGTCATGTGGAGGGGTGTGATTAGGACGTTGAGTTTTGTGTTGTTTTTTTTTATTATAATTTTTTTATTTTTAAGCTGTTTTGAGGACAATACCCAGAGCTGTTGCTCCACATACTGCGGTAGATTCAGAATGCGTCCCGTTCCCTTCTGTGAACCGCTGGTTAACTACTAAACTCCTGCAGTCTTGTAGCTTTTGGTCACAGGCTGTCAGGTTTAGGGTGAGCGTTCAATATTCGTTTTGGTTTCAGGAAGCTTATGTAAAGAAAACTACTTTTTTGTTATAGTGAGGAAAAAAATGTTTAAGATGCTAACCATGAGTAATAATTATCCCTATGAAAGTGAAATCTGGGTGTTTTTGTGATCTTTCTTTCTCCACCCAGATGGGTTTTCTATGTTGGTTCCTTCTCTATGAAACATCTTTGTTATGCACTACTCTTTCTATCTGGACAGTTTTGGACAGTCAGTTCTATTTTTTTTAAGAGAGAGCGAGCGAAAGAGAGAGAGAGAGAGAGAGAGAGAGAGAGACAGAATAAGAGATACGTGTGCTTTCTGACTGACATGATCTTTTGCAATACCTCAATTTTGAAATAGAGAGAAATTGATATTTTCTAAGTAAGTTTATTCAGATAAAAAAGTATATATTAATTTAATTCTACAAGAAAAATGATTTAACAGATGGTTAATTTTATTTTTTTGTCATGCTTATTTGCTTTTTATTTTTAATTTTATTTTTGGAGAAAATAAAAAAATATATACTGAAGGAGTTAGAGCTTTATAACTTTAATATAATGACGTAGTTAGCTGAAGTACAGAGTCTACCTTATTATCGCGCTAAAGGAGAACCAGTCCCCTCACTGGAGAAATCGCCTCACATGGTGATGCAAGTAGAGAAGCAGTCCCTGCCTATTCGAACTCGAGAACAGAAAATCATTGTCAATCAGGTGCTTAGGATGCAGGCAACTGAAGAAATGTTCCCTTATTTTGTATATTTATAATCAATTATTTACTACTCTGACCAGAATTGTGAAAGAGATCTTCTGTTCTTGTTATTTTTATTATTAATATTATTTTCTTAAAATTGTGCTCCCTTTTGTTGACCTTTTTTCCATTTTTTTGATTCATTTTGTAAAAGCGACATAAACCCTGATTTAGTAAACTGAAATCACTAATAAAGACAGAGACCTTTTGAGATAGAGAGAGGGTCTTTGATGAAAGGTGGAAGGAGTGAGAAAAGAATGTTATTTTATAAAACTAGTAAAGATACAAAAAGTGTTTCAACTGTAACTTGATCGAAAGCCCCCAAGGTGCATCAAAGGAGTGGTGGCCTTCTGTTCACACAAGACTTGAATCAGACCCATTTTTTTAAGGCTAAGAACCTTCTTTGTTGTAATGTGCAATACTGTTTGTACTGTTTGTAAAAAAGAAGATAAAAAAGACAAGAAAAAGAGGCGTAAATCTTTATTGCAAATTTATTTTCATTGCAAGCATTGTGATTCACTAAAATCATTTTCTACTGTGTATTTACCTACTCTACATGCTAGTACCTTCCAGTAGTAATGTAGCCTTTGTACTGAGAAATTTTTCATTATTTTTAGAGATTTTTGCAAAAAAGAAAATAATTAAAACATATTTACATATTTTTCATTTTTATTTCGTATTTTCTTTACAGACTTATTTCTCAACCATTAATATAACTATTTCTGGGGGAGACTTTCATATCTGGTCAATGTCATTAATATTATTTTGTATTTTTACTTGGAATAAATTAATTTTATGATAATTCTTAAAAAGGTTTATTTTTTCTTTGTTCATTTTATTTTTTTGAAGCTGAAAACCTTTGTAATATTGTTACTAAAGTGTCTAGATTTTTGAAATGCAAAGCTTTATGTGTTACCTTGCTGATATTGCTGACATTAGTGTGAAAATGAAAATCTTAACTACGAAAAAAGAAGAAAAAAAACACTTAAAAACCACAGAACACAATGATGGTTCATAATGTAATATGATTTGGCTTTGTAATGAATGAATGGGCAATAAAAGACATTGGCAGAATGCAGCACACATTCAGAATGTTTTGATCTTGTGGGAAGTAGACATTATTGATCAATCTACTGATGCTGCCTCTTCTGCTCCCGATATGCCACCCCCACTCGCTGTACTTAAATACAACAACCAACAAAACATCTTTCAGCAGGCATTAGGAGATGGCAAAACCATTTCTGGAAACTTCCCTGACCCCACATATTCACATTTTCTGTGCTTTCATCCCAAGCTGCCCTCTAGTGTTGCAGCCAGAAGGGCTGGTGTGATTGATTGTAACTTAGTTTGAATGTACCGCTCTCAGACAGAAATCTGATGAACTCTCCACACTGGGCTCATCTGGTACTACAGCATAGTCTTTCTGGCCATCTGGAATTTTTACCTGCCCATTTTCTTTTTCTGTATTTGGTGGCTATGCTTTTGTTCCCTTCAATCTGCTGGAGGAAACACTGACTGCCAGCCGTTTTTGACTAAAACTGATAGAATCCCTCATTCATTCACCTTCAAGGAGCAGGTCTCAGAACAAGGCCTTCATCTCCTCGTCCTCATCGATTGTGTGGAGGTTTCACAGAGGTTTTGCCATCTCCTTCTAAAGATGAGGAGGACTAATGTACTATCTAGCTTGCCCCATTCGTATCCATTAGGACAGGAGGTCCTTATTCATTAACTCTCCCATCTAATACTAACACCATGGTCCCCCTCCCTCTCCTAAGGGCCAGTATTACTTCCATACCACCTAGTATTGATCTATTTATTCCTTTGTTTTTATAAATCCATTTTTTGCAGCCATTTTATACCCTTATAAGTGATTGATAACTGAATGACTGAAGGAGTCACAAAACGTTGATGGGGGACATAAAAGAAAAAAAATGAAGAAAAAAGGGAAAAAATGCAAAGAAAACCCAACAAAAAAGCCATGTGTTTGGTGAAGGTGTCCATCTCATTTTCTCTCCAAATGTCTATATATTTCATGTAACACTATATTTGGGTAGTATGTATACACTTCTGTTCCATGGACTTTCACTCTGGGCAGTCTATAGCCCGCTCAATCATGTTGTGATTTCAGAAAAAAAAAAAAAAAAAAGAAAATCTAAAAGGTTGAAAAACTGCTACTCCCTAGCTGTGTTCTTAAACTAACCACTACTTATAAATGTATCTTTTTTAAGATGTATTTTTTTTTGTTTTGTTTTCTAATTTATCTTTTTAATTTAAGTGACATTACTGGTTCTATCTTGACACGGCTTTGAGATTGTTGACCTGGACCTATGCTTGTCTGAAGTTGCAGTAAAACTGTGATATAATAAGAAAAATACAAAAACAAAACATGGAGTGCAATGCTGCTAATGCTTTCTACTTGCTTCAGTTTGTAGTTCCCACCTTCATGAGTTTTTCCCCCCTTTTTCTGTACTAATAAGCAAAACCTTATTAAATGTAGTTGTATGACGCAGTGAAACGTTTTGTCTTCTTTTGCATGACTGGGTTTCCTTCTCTTCTGCCTGTGGCCCTGCTAGTAAGACTGTTGTGTAGGGTATATAACCGCTCTCTCTCCGCAAAGCACTCTATACTTCTTTAACGCCGACCTCAAGCCCATTTGGCATTTCAGATCAAGGTAACCAGGGGCCGGATTCCCAAAACCTTCTTTAGTGCCAAGTAGTTCTCATGCCATTTGCTACTGTAAACCTTAAGAACTACTTAGCACTAAGAAGGTTTTGGGAGACCAGCACTAGTTCTCCCAAGAACCTATATACTGTAGCCAAACCAATTCCACTTGTATGTGTTGCCAGATTTCCTGTGTCAAACCCTTTAGCAGTCAGTAGTAGAGGCTGACAGGTGCTGACAAAGGTTGTATGTCGACCTGCAGCAGAGCAGTAGGCTACATTTAGAACCATGAAACCACTGCTCTGCACAGTTCCAAGCAGAGGATAAAGGCACTGACTGTAAATTGTTAGGGGAGGAGGTTTGCTCTCTCGTGTGTATTCAAAACACTCAGCTGCTCCAAAAAAGATCTAAGAGCATCTCAGCATCTAACATCTCTCCCTGTAAAATTTCACTGCTTCAAGGCTGAATGCAAAAGCCATTATACATGATGTCACCACACAATTGTACTGTATCTAAATAAGTGGACAGGTTCAGTATAACCAGGGGGGTATTCCAAGAAGGTGGTTAAGTAGCAAAACCAGGTTAAGTCAAGCCAGAAGTAGTGGTAAACCAGCTAATAGAAGAGCCTGTAGTCCTCATTCTCTGAACTAAATTTGCCAGCAGGCTACTCTATTAGCAGGTTTACCACTTCCTCTAGATGAATTTAGCCAGGTTTATCACTTAACCATGTCCTTGGAATACCCCGCAGGCCTAGCACCTGCACCTCATGTTATGCCCTAACATGTTACATGTATGCAACAGTGTATGCACACATCCAGCAGTTCAGTGATGTTGCGCAATGTGCGTCTTCTCATAACATGAAGGGTGCACAACACCACTGTGACTTGAACGTTACTTCAGTCACTGACCATTTTTGTGCAGTTGCATAGCAGCCAGTTGGAAAATAGAACCAAAAGGCAGCGCTGTAGTTAAATCTAATTTCTTATACTGGTGCATTTAAATACACAATATCTAGAAAATGTATTTGTTCTATATAAACTCACTTGATCTCATACTTCGCCCAAGTGCAATGCAACACTTTCAAGTTCCAGCATAAAACAGCAAAAACCCTAGAGTGGTCCATTAGGAGATCTCAGCCGCACAGCAAGATTAACAATGTCTGAAATCTGAAACATAATGTCCTCCCTAGCCTTAAACCCTCACACCTAACTGGTATGAATTAGTCAATCCTGAAGTTGAATCATGAGATTAAGTCTCAAGGTGCAGGATGGGCACTAAGATTCAACCAGTCTCCACCCTACTGATAGGAATTCTATTTAAAGAATTCCCAAATACAACTTCACATGTGGATCACTGATGCGATACAACGCCAGCCCAAAACAGAGCCAGGATGGGAATGACCGTAAGAGTGTGTGTGTGTGTGTGTGTGTGATTTTTTGGGGGGTCTGCTTGAAGGTTAAACTCTCTCCTGAGCAGCGCAGAGTGCGCCTGTGTAGAAATGTGTCAAAGCTAACTGCAGGTCACCTCAGGGTGGAAGAAAAGGTCACATCTACTGCTCCTTGAAAGGCCACAGACATAAAAGCGATGCCTTTCATTGTGTGGTTGTGCCACGGGAGTCTGAAATTCGTGAAAAACACAAGTGCTACTGTCTAGGCAAGACAAACTTCTGCCCTTCATGCAACGTCTCACCACAAAGGGCAAGACCGGGAGACCTTTTAGGGTGTGTTCTGAAGGGAGAACTGTATTTCAGCACATCCTATGGAGACAGGAACATTTCAATGATTGGTCTCTCCCACTGTTCACATGGGTTCTGGCACGGTTGGCTTCAGGTATAATGAGGAGACCGAATACAGTTCCTCTAACAAGCTGCTTTACTGTCTAAATCTACATACACACTTCAAAAAGGCAATATTTCATCAAAAAGTCAGTACTGTGAAGTCTTGACCTACTGTACCTGAAAGGGAAACCGTTAATTAGTGTATGTGAAACGATATATTCATGTCACCGCAATTATCCAACCATTCTCAGACAAATTAAAAAGGCAGGTATCAAAGCTCAGTAGAATTTATTACCATTCTATCAGCTTTTACAAAGGCAAATTAAAGAAATATTTACAAGTCTGTCTTTTTGTATAGGTTCCGTCGTCATCCTTGTCACTTCATTTTACAAAATTCTGGCACAGGGGGGGGGGGGGGGGGGGTG
>JASCQY010003580.1:0-10920 GCA_030264315.1 Sardinella tawilis
GCGCATGCATGTAGGATAACTTACACCTGGCTCGACCTAGTCGCCTCAACTCATCCTCGATTGCCGTTCATGAAACGAATTGATCGTGTTTACAAAGACACGGCTAGGTCAAGCCCCGTTTTCGTCACTTATCTTGGATGTGTTTAGTCAGGTTTTGTGAAATAGGCCCCAGCACTGGTCTTGGGCCTTAGCTGTATTTACTAATCGTTCACAGACCAGCACCTCACCTGTATGACGTCAGCGCTCATAGACCAGCACCTGTATTTACTTATCGCTCATAGACCAGCACAGGTGTTGGGCCTCACCTGTATGACATCAGCACTCAATGAGCAGCACAGGTGTTGGGCCTCACCTGTATGACGTCAGCAGGTTTCTCGATGTTCTCCTTGAACAGCAGCATGGTGGGGGCGTAGGTGTTGATGTTGAACTGGCGCTGCACCTCCGTGGTCTCCGTCAAACCCTGGTCCACGTACCCAAACCGCAGGTAGTCCTTGTAGGCAAACGCAGTGAGCTGGGAGAGAGAACAGCTTGGATTATTAAACAGCACTAAAATATCAAGACAGGAGAATTACGGGTTGGATTATTCTAACTGATAAACAGCACTAGGATATCAAGATGGGAGAGTCACAGGTTGGATTATTCACATGGTTAAACAGCACTAGGATATCAAGACAGGAGAATTACAGGTTGGATTATTCCCACTGATAAACAGCACTAGGATATCAAGATGGGAGAATTACAGGTTGGATTATTCACAAGGTTTAAACAGCACTAGGATATCAAGACGGCAGAGCCACACAGGCGCACGCAGTGCTTTGAAGGGGGGAGATGTGTTGAGGGGATTATTCAGTATTCACACGGTTCAACAGCACACAATTATACACTAAAGATAATGTAAAGAAAAAAGAAAAAAAAAAATCAAGAAAACAAGATTCCCAGTTGTGTTGGGTCTGTGTTAATGTGCGTACAGTAGTGTGTGTGTACGCGTGTGTGTGTGTGTGTGTGTGTGTGTGTCCTGTGCTCACCTTGAAGAGTAGGGGGATGTCGGACATCTGGTCAAACAGCAGCACACTGGGCTTGTTCTCCTCAGGCCAGCTGCCTAGGAACTGCAGGTAGCTGCTGTCCGTCACCTGCCCTCCGGAAGCAACAAACAAACAAACAAACAAACATCCAGCAGTTACCCAATATGCACTGCTACCATCCCAGCATAACCCCACACACACATACACACACTGTTCACACTGAAACTGTTGACCTTCATGTGAACTCCTAACACTGCCTACCATCTAGTAAAGTTGAAAGTTCAATGCTGTGCAGCAGCCACTTTTATTCTAAGTGACGACCATTTAGACCTTACATGTCTGAAATAAGACAATAAATGTATGGAGCTTATATACAGATCATAGTCTAAAAAAATTCTAAATACCCACATCACCCTTCTTCACTTGGACAGCTGAAATCATATGTAAAAGACCTAGAAAATCAGGGGCCGCAGTAGCTCAGTTGGTTAGGCGCCCGACCGTGACTCCGGGGACCCGGGTCATTTCCCGATCCCTCCCCATCTCTCTCTCCCCACTCACTTCCTGTCACTCTTCAGCTGTTCTATCCAATTAAAGGCAAAAAGCCCATAAAAATATATTTAAAAAAAAAAAAAAAAGACCTAGAAAATCAAACATATCTAACAGACCTACTGTACCAAATCAAATATTTCTTTCATAATTTTCTGCATCAGATCTGAAATACATGAGCTGCATGGTTTGTATGTCTCTTTCAGTAGTCCATGGAGCAGCAAGTTCATAACCAGTGGGAGGAGGTGCATTGCTATTGCACAGTGTGTGTGTGTGTGTGTGTGTGTGTGTGTGTGTGTGTGTGTGTGTGTCTTCGTGTACAGGAGCTGTATGGTTGTGCATGCCTTCTCCACTTGTCTCTGTGGCAGCAGGTTCTCCACAAACTGCCGGAGGTGTTCGCGGACGACGGCGTAGTTGAAGACGGTCACTCGGCCATTGATGAGTCCCAGGATGGAGGGCGTGCGGTGGGCACCCAGCTGGTTGGCCAGGCGACGCTCATAACCAATGTCAACCACACCTATTCCTACACCTGTGAAACACACACAGTTAAATAAACACACAGACACTCACAGACACATGCACAAACACGCACACATACCATACAGCAATTAATACTGTACCATCTGAGTATCAGACAGATCGTTTTATCCATATTTGACTTTCTCTTTTTAAAACACTAACTCAGTTATAAAACCATTCAAACAGTGTTTAAAAAACCCCGACCTATATATCTGTACCTTGATCTCAGTTAACCCTTGATCTCCCACTCACAGTTCAACACTTGATCCATCATCTATTAACCACAGATGCTGTGACTGTGGCTCCTAAACAAAAATTTGCACAGCATACTGCTTGGCCTGTCAATGCCGGCTCTGTTCATGTACTAAGGTGGGCTATAATATACAGTAATATCATCCCGCATTCTACTGGCATGCTCATCTGTGCCAGGTAGCCCAAGTGCTGCATTAGACTGTGGGAAAGACATCAGTCCAAACACTTAAATCTTTCAAAATAACAGAAATAATAATAATAATAATAATAATAATAATAATAATAATACAAACAGAGCTCCTTGATTTTGTGATACATTAATTTGATTACCATTTTATAATAACATTTATTGAAAGTCACAGCCAAAGTCAGAGAGCAGAAAGCACAGTGTGTTTTGTCACCTGTGCAGTGGCCAGATTCCAAGCGGCTCAGCGGTGTCATTCTGTGCGCCAGGGCCGCTATAATGAATCCCCTAATTACACTCCACAGGACTGATCCACTGCTACCTGGGCTACTTCCAGACAACAGAACAGGACGGCATTCCAATCCGTAACCTACCCTTGGCTCACCTGAGCAACTTCTAGACAAGAGAACAGGATGGCATTCCCATCCTTAACCTACCCTTGGCTCTCGGCATTCCCTAGGCTGAACTGAGCCACCTCCAGAACAGGGCGGCCTTCCCATGCGTCCTTCCTTAGGCCTATCTGTAGACATCTTAAATAGGAGATCTAACCTTCCCATCTTTAGCTCTGTGAGGGGGACAAAACTATCATACATCAGCCTGACGTGGGGAAGTAGTGAGACGGGTGTAAAAAAAACAAAAAAGGAACTGCACAATTCTAATGTTCGTCCTCGGCAAAGAGTGTTCCCTCTGATCTGGCCTGTCAGCTGGTGCGTGATGGGAGCACGACCAGTGGCTGCTGACCACAGCACAGGCTAACACAGGCATGACCAGTGGCAACTGACCACAGCACAGGCTAGCATAGGCATGACCAGTGGTAACTGACCACAGCACAGGCTAGCATAGGCATGACCAGTGGTAACTGACCACAGCACAGGCTAGCATAAGCATGACCAGTGGTAACTGACCACAGCACAGGCTTTGCCTGCATTTGCATTTTCCACACACACAGAGGGAGCTCGCTAAGGCAGCTATCAGAGATGGCCTACAGGTACAGCGCACTATGCAGATTTAGGTGAAGTGTGTATGCTGAGAGAACAGACTCAGTGCTGACGAGTTGCTATGACAGCAGCAACGACAGGAAGTCGGAGACTCAAAATGAAAAGATCATCATTTTGAAATGCAGACCCTCAGCAGAAACTCTACCAGCCCGTCTAAACGAAACCACCTACAGAGGCTTAATATTTAGAAGCTCTGAACATACAGACTACAAGATTGTTTAATACATTAATGCATGCATTACTATGCATGGATATTATTGGATGCATTAATACATTATTCTTTCATCCAAACACTGAAAATACCATTGAAACACCATAAGAAGCTCTGCACTCATACATTCATTCTATTAATTTATAAAACACCATCCAACTCCATTAAGAGGCTATGCAGTCATAGTCCTTCAGCAGGTATAGCGTGCTGCCCAACTCCACACAGGAAACACACACACACACAATGTCCTTATGCAGGTCTAGCATATTGTACAACTCCACACACAAGCTGTATATTTGGTCTCTAGGACACAGACACAGACACAAACACACACACACACACACCTACCCAAAAGCCATTCATAAGCTCTATCTAGTGGCACCCCAAATTCATTCAAAAGCTGTACACAACACAACATAGTCTCAGTGCAGACAACCCTACCCTGGAGGGCTCTATTTTGTCCATGTCATACCCACACCACACAGCACAATCTCAGTGCACATAGCCAAGCCTACCCTTAAAGGCTCTATTCTATTATAAAAAGTCTTACCCACACAACCCAACACAGTCTCCGTGCACATTGACAGCCCTACCCTTAAAGGCTCTATTGTGTCCATGCCTTACCCAGAGCCTCCAGCTCCTGAACGGTGTCCTTCCACACGGGTTCAATGTGGATGCAGGTGAAGCACCACTCAGAGGTGATCTTGATGAGGTAGGGCCTCTTGAAGCTGTCTGGCACAACCTCGTTGTTATACTGGGCGAAGTGGAGCAGGTATTTGTTGTCAGCGAAGTCACGACCGGAGCGCGAAAAGTGGAAGAAGGAGTCATCGAAGTAGAAGCTGTTGTGGAAACCATGGAAACCGTGAGCCGGCTGACTGTAGTGCTGGTTCTCATCCATCTGTCCGAAGCGGTCAAAGTTTGACCTCCTCTCCTCGTTGGACAGGATCTGTGGGAGAGGAGAAATAAATATATGCTATATGTCTTTCACACAACAGCCTAAGGCATCATAACAGGAGCTACATTATTATTATTATTATTATTATTATTATAACTACTACTACTATTTATAATCATATTATCATATGGTAGCAGTAGTGGTAATAGTAGTAGTAATAGTTGAAGTAGCAGCAGCGGTAGCATTAATTCTATCAGCATCCTAAATGATGGCAATCAGTGACATACAATGTATTGAATTATCCCTCTTTTTCATTCATTACTTCTCCAATATGAAGCTACCTCATAGGACTTGGAGATCTTGATGAACATGTCCTCTGCACCGGGATCTTTGTTTTTGTCAGGGTGCCTGACAAAGTAGATGAACAAGGAGGAAAGAAAGACAGCTACATGTCAGTCTCAAGAGGCACACCTGTTGTATGCACAGACAGTACAGCACATGTGAGAACATAAAGCACATAAAGCACAAACCCCCCCCCCTTTCAACAGTCCTCTTGTTTGGCAGCAGCTCACCATTCCTTCGCCAGCTGCTTGTATGCTCTCTTGATCTCCTGCTGGCTAGCCTTTCTGTTGACGCCCAGGACTTTGTAAGGGTCGAACTCAGCCGCAGCCGACATCTCCAGCAGCAACACCACCATGGTCAACCACAGGGCCAGACACGCCCAGGACAGCCTCCAGCGTCCACCCATCCTCTGCATGGCTAATCAGGTTAGCTGAGGAGGGAGAGAGGAGAGGAAATTATCCATCACCAGCAGCCATTTACAAAGATGAATGAGTGAAATGGGAATCTGTTCGGAATGATGTACAGTATTGTGCTGCATTTGTGTATCCTTCTGACTTTACTTGCTCACCTGTATATCATTCTGACATGTATTGCTACATTTGTTTAACATTCTGACATTATTCTAGTTGCTTATGTGGATTGTCCTTGTCACGTTTCTTGTCTGTTCCCATACACACAAACACACACACACACACACACACACTCGATTTATCAAATAGTAGGCGAACTCAAATGTGTGGGTTCATACAGTACATGTTGCTTCTTCCTTGATGGAGTCCGACTAAAACTGACCTGCAAATTAAATTAGGCCCAAGCCTAAAACGCATTTCTTTCATCGACAGATTTCATCAGACTACACTGAAATGAATAATTTTATGTCGTGTTTCATTCATGTATTACATGAATTACATGCTTAAGATAATGATAATGGTATGCAGGCCAAGGCCTTGTGTGACAGCCAGGTGTGACAGCTTTCTTCTGCCCCAAACAATATTTTGTTTGACCACAATGATGATTCGTATACTTTCTCTCTTTACCAAAATCGCCATGGACATCCCTATGCTCAATAAATATAAATATGACTTGGCAAGGCCGATATCAGATATTTGAAACCAAGGATAAGGTAACCCAACGTTATGCACAGTTGGTGGCAATGAGCCGCCTGTCGGTTTAACCCCAATGTCAGAAAGAAGCTCCAACGCTTAATGTTAAAAGTAAAAGATATTTGAAATCATGGGGTCATTCCATTATGTGAATAAGCTAAAGCGACTAGACTACTACACGGTCACTTGAATTATTTGATTGCTAAGCTAAGCTAGCAGTATTTTAGGCTACCTTGGTGATGCTGCCCAAATGTCGGCTCTTCGGCAAGATTCAATGTCGAGCTGATTCACAACAACTATTTCTAAACGCTGCCTCTCATATATACAATAATACACTGCCAAATTGTAACATAAAACAAACATTAAAAAGGCCTATAGGATAATCAAACGAAGACTAGCAGTTGTCATGCTATCAGCTGGTTAGCTCCCTAGCGTAGCCAACCTAACGTTAACGTTAATGTTACAGACCTAGCAGCTACCCTGCAATGCCGAGGACCACTTTTAACGCAGTAACGCATGCTGGCGTATTTACTACGTGTAACATAAAAATGTTGCAAAGATATTTAGTGACAATACCTGAGACAAAATTTTGGCACTATCAAAGTTTCCCCAAAGCCATATTATATCCCTGCCAATGGTCCTGTTAGTGTTTCCAGGGAACAGTAGGCTAATAGCCGGTGACAGGCAGCCAGCAACTTGGGATCCTCCTCCAGTCCTCTGACCACCACCCAGCACCCACTAATTCAGCGTCCCCACTGACATCAGAATAAAAGTTCAAAAAGTGCAGTAGGATGCCACTCTGTAGTCAGAGAACAAACGCAAATAGTTTTTGTAGACAACTACAATTGTGTGTGTGTGTGTGTGTGTGTGTGTGTGTGTGTGTGTGTATACAGTATATATTATATATTGCAAATTGTAAACCTGTACCCTACTCAGTCACCCAGCTATTAAATTATTAAAATGATACAAACTTGGCATGCACAGAATTTGTGCAAGACTCTACATATTAGCAGAAGTCTAGGTACATCATTTAATTCTATTTGCATTTTGCAAATCAGTAGGTTACCCAAATCACTTGAGAGTAGGAGAAAGGAACATCCAAGATAGCCTGCTCCCAGTAGAGGGCAACACTGCACCACGAACAAAGATTTATTTTTTTTTAACTGTAAACAAATTAATCAACTTTTCAGTGCTTTTTTTTTTTACACTGGACCAAGGTTTGTGACAAGCAGAGTTAATATTTAAAGAAGAGGTTCGGTGTGAATCAATCCACAGCCCTGTTGTTCAAGGTCAATGAATACTGTTCACTGGAAAAATAACAAAAAAATTTCATACAACAGGAACCGGGCAACTAAAACTAAGTATATGGGGCATAGTGTCTTACTTTCAGTTTCATTTTGCTATGCCCCATTCAGTTAACAGTAGTTATTGGTTTATAACTCGGCCTATGTTGCATCTTTTTTTTTTTACGTCTCTTTTTGCTACAGAAGGCATTCAGTGACCTCTAACAACAGGGCTATGGATTGATTCACACCAAACCTCTCCTTAAGGTCCATCAAAATAACTTAAATTGCCTATGATTATCTGTGATATAGAACATTCAAACATTATCACAATAACTTACCTTGGCTAAACTCAGACAGTACCTCAATCAAGACTGAGTGGGTCAAATTGAAACTGAATTTGAAAGTGCAGTAAAAAGTGCAGTTTTGAAGAACAACATGCATAAACATGAAAGTGTCTTCGGCTGTAAATGAATAATACATAACCTGTCCCATGCCAGATAAATGGTTGTGATTGGTTCCTGGACAAATTTGTGGCTTTAGGGATTTCCTGAAAAGGACAGATTTGTCATGGTCTTGTTTCATCTATTGACATGTCAAAATAAAGGCCTACCATATCTAAAAGGGGAACAAATACTGTATATGGGAAGAAGACAAGAGACTCACACTTTATACAAAAAAAACTGAAACACAAATACTTGTGAACAGTTTCATGATTTCTGGTTTGACAAAGTGCAACAATGAACAAAATCACAAAAGATCAATGCAGTCAAATCTGCAGCAAAAACAAACAAACAAACATTTAAAATCTTCACACTTACAGAACAGCACATAGAAAAACTTTCAGATTATAGGCGTCACTCAATGTTGTGAACTAACAGGTACATGTTTGTATGCTGGGAGAGGAGAAGGATGAGATACATGCAGTACACTAAAAGCTTAACAAACTGGGACATTCCTCCCACCCCAACCAAATAAAAAAGGGCTGAGTGCATACTTAAATTATTGAGTTTCAAAGGCCTGACGAATCTACAAAGTCTACTTTACTGTACCCAGCCAAGACAGAAAATATAAATTTGAAGAAAAATCAAAGCACCATCAAGTAGAGTTAGCAGAATTAGAACACTGCTTTGTGAATTTTCACCAAAGTAACACAAGTTAGCCTACACTGTACTTCTTCAGTGTAATGACATGAAAATGCCAATAAGGGCTGCTGTCAGAGGCCCAATAATACTGCCTCGCAGAGAGCTTCCTGTAGAAAAAAATATGTAAAATAAGCTATAAACAATAGAAAATAAGAAATCTCTGTCCAAAAACCCTATTTCAGTATCTCCATTACAACAGGGCAATGTTTTTCATTACTGTAGAGTTAAATTTGAATGTTCAACAATACAATTACAAATGACAGAGATCATCTACGCAGAATGATTTGACTGGTCAATGGTTTTATCTCATTATGTACGTATGTATGTATGTATGTATGTATGGCTGCATGATGTATTTGTGTGCAAACTGTCTTACCAGCCAAGGTCTTGACTATTGGCTTTCCACTGATGTGTGCCACCTCACAGGTGAAGTTACTTCTCTTCCTCTCCTCAGGTGAGACTGTGCACACAGCTCTCTTCTGGAAGGTTCCATCCCCGTTAGGCAGCGTCTCTCCAAGCTCAACATTCTCCCACATCTCCTCTCCGTCTCTCCTCCAGGTGATCATCAGTGCCTCTGGGTAGAACCCTGTTGCGTGGCACACCAGTGAGGAAGAGGAGACGGAGCTGGAGAACACAGAAACTTCTGGGGGTACTGGGCAAAGGAGGAGAGGAAAGTCGGATTGAGAATCAGATTTTTTTCCCCAAAACATCTACAGTACAGTACTCCAAATGAACCTTGTTTTCTCTCCCTCTTCCCTTATTTCTCATTTTTAAACACTTAAACCATTTATATAAAAATGTGATGGTTGACAAGGACACAAGCTTTGCAAGTACAGTACAGTACTGTAACAAATGCACTGATGATATGTCTTACACATCAGTTGTCAGCATAAGCTAAATGAAGTCTACTGCTGATAAAAAAAATTCACCATCAGTCAATCATTTTGAGTTTGAAATGCACCAGCCTCTGTCATAATTCACCAGCATGTTGTTGGAAGTGGCTACTTGGCTCTTGTCCCCACATTCCTTTGCATGTGGTGTTTAGTCTATGAGTTCCTACACCACTAGCGGACTGCAGGTGGTCCAGTATGAATTAGTGTCTTATCAGTGCAGTGTGAGATGCTATACCTTTCCTCTCCAGAGTGCTGCGCCCATATGAAATATATTTCTTCAGCCAATCAGGGCACTCCTGGGAGAAGTAGCTTTGTCTGAGTAGAGACATGGATTCACGAGCATCCCAACTATGTTTGGTAAGAACCGCTTGAGGAACCGCAGCGATCCATCTCACGTTTTCCAGGTCCAGCAAGATGAAGTCTTCTCCTGCATAGCCATACTGCTCATTGCCACCAGTGTCTCCCCTGTCTTCCCAATGGCATCCATACATTCTCTGAAACACATGCACTCCTAGAGACAGGGGAGTAAAGGCAATTGACTTCCATGCTATAAGGAAACCCACTACATTACCGTGCTGACTGGTCTACTGTGTGGTCAAAAAGACAGTGTGACACTTTCCTATTCAAGTGATTGTTGAAAAATTTTGCTTTCAATGAAAAGTTCCACTGAAATTCTCTGCTCTGATAATCTCTGATGTACAGTACTTGCAGGTAAGTAGGCCAGTTGCTATTTATCAGCGCAGTTATCAGTGTTGATTAACAATAAGAGAGAACTGTTCGCTACATGCATAGTTGATTAGCAGTTCTGCTCTATTTGTGCCTTAAAAGAGAAGTTTGGTGTAAATCAATCCATAGCCCTGTTGTTAGTGGTCACTGAATGCTGACTGCAGCAAAAAGAACGAAAAAAAAGTTATGCAACATTTTGTTTTCATGTTTTCATTCTTTTTCCTATAAACAGCATTCAGTGACCTTGAACAACAGGGCTATGGATTGATTCACACCAAACTTCTCCTTTAATAAAGGTAACATTTCTGTGACGCCCATGGCAGGACCCCCTCCCAGTGGCCCCTGAGACGCCCATGCCAGGATCGACCCATTCAGAAGTCCTGTGACTCCCTCCCCCATCATGGCAGACCATTCCTAGAGGCCCAGTGTCCCTCCTCTTGCCTCTGCTTGACCACTACCCCCCGTCCCTCACCTCATCGCATCTCAGGCCTAACCCCCCCACCCCCCCCCGGCTCTATCAATTGACCCTGTCCCCCCGCACTACCCCGCCCGCCCCTCCAATCTCTGACCCATATCATTGCTATAGCATATTATTATGGGTCATTGCTCTGAAACTATTTTACTTACTAACTAATTTTTAACTGTTTTAAATGTTATGCTTCTATCATGTTACCTTTGCGTAAATATGGACATCCTATGGCCCTAGGCAGTTGGGTCAGCCCCCTGAGTCGTGGAACTGCCCAAGGTTTCTTCCTATCATTAACTAAATCCCACATTAGGGAGTTTTTCCTTGCCCCTGGT
>JASCQY010003623.1:5000-7500 GCA_030264315.1 Sardinella tawilis
CATATTACATGTAATAGCTGACGTAACACACTTTTGATGCAGCACTGGTTCATGCCTTGCTGGAATATCCACTCGTCTTTAGTGGGTTAAGCCATTTAGCAAATATTTTCTCTCTGATCAGATAAAAATTCTCCGATCATAACTGACTTCTCACCACAGACAGCTACATTTTCTATTGTTTACTGTGTGATATAAGCTTCAGTTTTTTTGCCGCATGTCGTCCTTCTTTCCTTCTCTCTGTACAGTGAGAGAAAAGGACATAACAAATCCCTTGAGTCCATTTTGCCTCACTGCTCCATCTCCTGTGGCACTAGTGCATAGACATCCTTCAACCCCTCAGTAATTCACCTCTTCAGTCTGAGATAACTCAAGAATGGAGGTTCTACCGAACTCCCTCTCTCTCTCTCTCTGTCTCTCTCTTTCTCTGGAGTGTGGGAGAGTGATGTGTGACATGCATCACCACCACCAACGCTCTGTGTGTGTGTCTGTGTGTGTGTGTGTGTTTAGCAGAGTGGAGCAGAACAGAGTGGACCGTGTGGAGCTCAGCTCAGGGTCACCTTCCCCCTGGACTCCCCCAGCAGCTGATGAGGCCACGAGGACAGAATAATGGTGTACATTTCGTCTCATCAGGAGGTGGAACTCTGTTCATTTTTTAAAGGGCTCTTTTGGTGAGCAAAGTGGTCTTTTCTTAAAACCACGTTACAGCACAAAGGCAATAACATGTTCAGTGGTGCTTCAAACCACGCCGACCCCATGGAGATTTTAGACGTACAACACTTTGATGAAGAGCTGTGCAGTTCAATCACCCATAGAGAATAAATGGGGCCACAATCAGCATATATTCCTCACAGCGGAGGGTGGATGAATGGCTTGCGGAAGCCCCAGCTGCTGCAGGGAAGACACACAACTCCAGCACCACGGACAGCGCTCCATTAGCAAGCCCTAAGTGAAATAAAAGGTTGCTTTAAACTCCTGTGATTTATCAACTGCTGGGGCTGGGGCTGGGGCTGGGGCTGGGGCTTGGGCTACACCATGCCCACAATGCCGAAGCTCTGCAACAATAATCTCACCAGACCACAAGGCTTAATTGTTTTGTTCTTCTTTGACGTCATGTGAAGCCACCGCTGGATTCTGTTGAATCCAGTAGAAGAGACTTGTTGCAGCATATGGTCTGTGCATGAGCTACTTTAGCTGCACATCTGGTGTGCCCAGTTGGACAGACATGCAGCTCTGCCATACACATACTGTATCACAAACGTTCATCAGAAGCTTAAGTGAAAGTCATTTTAAAGTCATTATTTAGCGAACACGTTTACTCAAACTGATGGGAAAGATACGGTAAGATGTTACCACTACCCCACTTCACACCAAGGCAATAGAAATAAAGAGTAGGGGGAAGTCGGTGCTGTTGGATGTGTGTGTGTGTGTGTGTGTGTGTGTGTGTGTGGTTCTCGGGGAAGCCTGAGTGGGTTTGAAGGCAACAATGGAGGGGTACCTGTGTGTGTGTGTGTGTGTCTGTGTGACAGACAGTGAAACACAGTGTGTGTGTGTGTGTCTGTGTGCGCCTACATGTCTATGTGACAGTGATATGATGTTACCACTACCCCACCCCACACCAAAGGTAATGGGAATATCAGGTAGCTGGGCAGATGGTGCTGTTAGATTCATAATTCTTGCACTTCCAGCTGAAGAGGAGAACAAACAGCTGACTGGATGACTGAACTGGATCCACATGGACTCACTAAAAGCTGTTGTCCCTTGAAACATTGAGTTTTTGCTTACAAAAAGCCTTTTTCTAGTGATTATGAAGCAGCTAACATACATGGCTGTTACAATACTATACCTGTTAGATTCCACAGATCATCCCTACACACACACACATACAGGAACACAAACACCAGGTGGTATTATTCACAATACCTTGAGGCATTTCCCTTACCATCTGATGTAGGTGTGTGTGTGTGTGTGTGTGTGTGTGTGTGTGTGTGTGTGTGTGTGTGCGTGCGTGCGTGCGATTGAGAGTGAGAAAGAGAAAGAGTGAGAGAGAGACATGTGAGAGACTTTTTCTGGTTCATCCCACAGCAAACAGACAAAAAAACTGGACCATCTAAAGTAAAACGCGTCCCTCTTTGATGACACGGCTGTCCAAACAGCCTACCCCAGGGCATCTACTGTGCAACTGAGTGTGACGGGGTTGTTTGTATTGGGCCTGGATAACCAAACAGGGATCATTGTGTCTGCTGTTGTGAGGTGATTTGGGGTTGGGATGGTGAGATGTTATTCTGCCTTTTATTTAAGAATCATACACAAAATTAAATACATTTCTTAACTTGTGATTGAATTGAATTTGTGATTGTAAGAATTTCTCTTCCAAAAAGCTATAAAAGGCCATTTAATTTTAGTTTTCATAAATTTGATTTTTATTTAACATCGGGACAGTTGCAGTTATCTGATTTGTCATTACTCGATTAAAACAGCAAAATTGATCTTACTGATATTA
>JASCQY010003667.1:5000-10915 GCA_030264315.1 Sardinella tawilis
ATGCCAGCAAATGAGGAGGGTGATAGTGACTGACAGGCAGACAGAGGCAGCTCCAGCACAAGGCTATCTGACTGACTGACTTAAAGGGGAAATCCGGTGTGAATCAATCTACAGTATAGCCTTGTCTTTCTAGTTCAGTGTTGTTGGTAGGAAAAAGAATGAGAAAATTTGATACAACATTGACTGAATAGTGAACTGGCAGCTAACACTAGGGCACAGAAACACATTTTCAGTTTCATTTTCCTATGCCAAATTCAGCTTGCCATTTGGTCTATTTTGTATTCAATTCTCTCATTCTTTTTCCTATATAGATATAGACAGCACCACAAACAACAAGGCTATGATTTAATCACAATGGATTTCATCTTTAAAAACAACTCTGACGCCTCACTAGCTAACGGCAGAACAGCTGGCATAAGGTTGGCTGGTTCAAGATCAGTTTTGAATCTAGGCCAGCTGACTGACTCTATACTATGGCAGCCCCAGCATTTGACTATTTCAGAGCAGTTCTAGTTCTAGTTCTGGTTCTAGCTCCGATGCTATGCTAGCCGAATCCAACAGTTCTGATGCTACGCTTGTCAAATCTAGAACAGCTCTGATGCAACTCTAGCCGACTCTAGAACAGCCCTGGTGCTACATTAGCCGACTCTAGAACATCTCCGATGCTATGCTAGCTGACTCCAGAATTACCACACTAGCCAACTCAAGAACTCTGATGCTGTGCTAGCAGATGCCAAAACAGCGCTGACACTAAGATATGGCCCAGGTACAGTAAGGCATTTGTCTGTGTATATTGCAAGCTGGAAGGATAACACAGAATGTGGATAATGGAGGGTGGAGAGTCATAGATCCAAGGCAGTGCCTCCCTTACCCCCCTCTGTCTGAATTTGGGGGGGGGGGGGGGGTGCATTATGAGAGTCAGTGAAATGAGCTAGCCGAATTTACGCCACCCCGGAGAGAGACCCAGCACCAGGCTTTGTGACGGCGCATGAAAGGGTTGTATCTTAGATTTGTACTGCCAGCGCCAGCAGTCACCAGCATTTGTCAAGTTTGTCAAAAAAAAAAAAAAAAAAAGAAAAAAAAGAAAATTTTATGTATTTTATGCGGCTTTCTTCTTGAAGGCTCCCGAAGGCTCCCGAAGGCTCCCTGCCACACGCAGATGCCATTTATCAATTTGTCTTGAGAGAGATGTGCAGGAAATGAGGAGGAGAGAGAGAGAGAGAGAGAGAGAGAGAGAGGTCGACGCAAATGTGCGTTCGCTGCGTCAGGTCCGTCGGGTCGGAGTAAGAGATGACAGCACCGCTCTGGACCGTAACGTGAGAAAGCAAACAATCCATCAGTCACTCTCTCGCTGTTGGCCCAGCGTGCTTGACATTTTCTGTATTGATTAACAGAACACGGCTTCATGCGAATACTTACAGCAGAGGAGGCAGAAATGAAGTAGGGGATAGACTCACTCACTCACTCACTCACTCACTCCCTCACTCACTCACTGCCCATCAACCCCGTGCTCAATGCTGCAGATCTCCAAAGGACAGCAGCGGGGAAGACTTCATATACTGTAGACATACTGTAGGTCAGCCTACATTCAAGTCTGATGTGCCCTTGAGAGAAACAACAGTATAAAGTACATACTGTATATACATGGCCTTCCTTTAATGTTTGAAGGGCATTGTAACATTTAAGTACAGAATTATGCACGTGCAAGAGCACTTTACGACAAATCCATTTTTTTAATCACGCTTAAACGAATATGCCACCTTTTGGGCCAATTTAGTCATTTTGCACCATTTCCTAGAGTTAAACCTTAGATCCTAGGGTTAGAGGGTCCGAGGAAAGATTGACGGAAAATGAAATGTGGCGATTTGCTAACCCAATATGGAACTATACTGTCACACCGGTGCAGGACTATCCTTGTCCACAGATACTCGCACAGATAAGGTTACGTTTAGCACTGGAGACTGGGAAGGGAGTGAGGTTTAGCGTTTGAGTGTAGCAGTAGCCTAAATTGTGGGTAGAGTGCTGTCAGAGTACAAATGGTCATTCCTTGTTCACACCTCACATAGTGGACACTTACACCCATTCATCATGCAGCTATTGCTCAGGACTACTGCGACAAGTTCCTTTGTGTGTTCGTTAGGCCTTTGTCCCTGAAAAGGCAGCAGGAAACTCTGTAGCGATTGAGGCCCTGCTCTGGTGCATGTTGTGTGGACTCAGGTGTGGAGAGTGGATCTCTTACAGGCGTGTAACAGGCTTGTAACAGGTTGTGCATATGAAACGTTTTTACTACCATCTCGATAGCGTGGGTCAACCCAGAGAAAGCTAGCCTGGTGGACCAGACTGACTGTCACTACGCTTACCCTTTGTGCAAAGAGTCTGGACACTAGATAGACATACAGTATGTTTACTTTCCTGTTGGTCGGTACTTTGTTTGAAATTTAAATCTATTGGCTCTGCTTTAAATTCTGTTGACTGATTTGTTGCTAGAAAATCTAGCTAGGGAGATTAGCTAGATTACCCTGATCTAGTACTGTATCATAATACAATAGGCCTATTGATCGGAGGTACTGTGCAACTCTAGCCTGGCTAAGATGAACCTTCTAGTAAATATGAAGTCGCTCTGCAAGTTAGTATAGAATCGAACCCATTCATTGTACTCCATTGCAATCACAAATCTGTTATGGGTTGGGGGGGCTTTATGTGAATGTAACCAATGTAATAATGGTGTTCACACTCTATTCAAAATATAGACATGTTGGAGTTTAATGCGCTGGTTTAATTTCAATTTTTTCGTGTTGGTTCTGCCTCTGGAAATGGGAAGTCAAGGATTCAACTCCAGTCCAGACTAAATCTCATCTTTACATCGTTTTTAGGTTAATTTGTCAGCTTTTGTAGTACTTGGATGACAATATGGCTCATTCGGGGGTGAGTGATATTGTGCTGGCCTCTCACGCTGTTAGCGCACTTGCAGTGGAAAGGACTTGGGTCACGCAAAACAAAACCTAACCAGAATGAATCTGAAATCATGTTTAATACCTTCACAGTCAACGGTCTGGTTTGATCACTGGTTTGCAGACTAATCCACATGGATTGCTGAGAATGTACAATCTTGCTGCTACTTTCTTTAAAAAATCACCGCCTGTGAGGGGAGCTCGGGAGGAAAAAAAATCGCAGTCTTACATAGGATGCCTTTAATTTGAGGAGCGGTCTGGGTTTACCCAGGCTACCTTTCAAAATCCCTTTAGTGATTACCAGGCACAGGATCATGTACATGCCAAGTGGTATGTGCATATGGCATTAATGCGCTTGTGTCTGCTTGCAACATCACAAACACAACAAAAACATTCTCCACAACAAAAACATTTTAGACTTGTTTTGCTGGTGTAATACCATTTTCTTAGGCCAAACACTCTAGTCTAAATTATAACTTTATAAAATTATAACTTTTCTTTGTGCGAGTGTGTGTGTGTGTGTGTGTGTGTGTGTGTGTGTGTTTGAGGGGGCTTGCAGTTTTTATTTAGGACAAGGGGTCATGCTGCATAATGGCTGTTTGGAAGTAAACACTTATTAACTGAATTTCCTTTGCTTTTTCACGGGGATGTATCAGTAAAGCACACAGGCATGAGGGCCAGTGCAGAACAAGACTTGTTTAGATGACTAATGAAAGATGGCCCCGGGCTAATATTTTGGCAGAGTGAGGGACAATAAAAGACACAAACAACAGAATGAACACAAAGGAAGAAAAAAAAAGATGACATTACTTTTAAAATCACTCTTAGTCACCAAAGTCTGATGCAATGCTCCTTTAATGTAAGAAAACAACACAAGGAAAAAAATAATCCACATTGAAAGCTGTTGGTTGTGATCCTGGGTACCAATATATTATGGAACTGATTAGTGTGTGCTGCACCTCATTGTGTGAAACTCACGACTGGGTTAAAGACAGAGACGAAATTTCCTTCATGGAATATGAAGAATATAGATTATCTTTTATCATTTAATATTATATGTTATTACTTAATATTCATTATTATTATTATTATTAATAATAATAATAAATGTGATTCAGATTGAATAATGGCTGTTTAAGAAACAGTTTCAATTCCAAATCTACTTTATATATATTATAATTGTACCATAATAAAAGAACAGAATCTAACTGGCATTCATTAGCACTATGATGACCTCAAAAAGACAGCCAAAGTGTATGGAGCGACGGAAGGAAGGAAGGCAGGCGGATGAGAGGAGGCTTTGTAGACCTTGAGGGGTGTTGTTGGGGCTGTCGGGATGGGCGCCTCCTTGAACCCCACCTGGCGCTGGGCACAGTCGAACTGCTGATTCCGTGCTTTGCAGAGTTCCTCTGCTTCCGTGAAATAATGTATCTGCTGAGCACACGTCTGACCAGATGAACCCCTCACACACACATACACACAAACACACACACACACCTTCAAGTGAAAGTAACCCTTTTTAGGGCATAACTCGTTTTGGTCTGCTCTGTCTAATATCTGTGTGTGTGTGTGTGTTTCCCTTCCTTCTCAGGTATAATGCCTGTACTGTGCGCCAGTGGCTCTGTGCAGTGGAGGTAATAACTCTGCAGGCCTCATCTGTCCCCTCCCAACATCCCCGTGTGTGTTTTCATTAAAACAGGAGATTGCTTTTTAAATTGTTTTGCTTCCAGAAGACAGGGCACCATGGCACTTACCACAATTAAAGAAAAAGAAAAAGATGGCATCCACACGTGTCTATGTGCGCACTCACATCACATTCGCTCTTGTGTATTAACGCGTGAGTCTTGAATCAAATTATTCCAATAGTAATACCGATCTCCCGAACCTTCCTCTATAAAACCTACCGAATGAAATGAATAAAACAGGGTAGAGGCTTTGCCTGCTCTCTTTTTTCTCTCTAGTTTGTTCCATCGTGGACTGAATCTCCGTCTCTGAGAAGGAGCACTGTTTGCCCCCATGCTGTTCTTTTGAATGCTTAGTTTTGAACTAATTGTTTTGCTGATAATTAGGATCTTCTTTAAAAAACAGTGCAAGGGGAGAGAGAACCCTAATTGAAGGGAGAACAAAACAGATTGGAATCAATAGTGACTCTCCCTAAGAGTGTGTTTGTGTTTGTGTGTGTATGTGTGTGTGTATGTGTGCGGTGAATACAGAGAAGTGTGTGTGTGTGAGAGAGAGCGATAGAAAGAGAGAGAGAGAGTGATAGAAGAAAGAGAAATAGAGAGATCAGGCAATGCAAAGACACGAACACACACCAGGCATTCTTAAAGCTTTAATCATAGTCAGTGGTGAGAGATTGAGATGTGTTTGGTGTGTGTGTGTGTGTAAGAAGGCGTGCCACAGGGTGATCGCTCAACATACACAAACACACACACATACACACACATACACACATACCTTCTCTCGAAGCCACAGCTACTTGGCCTGTGGTTGACAGCACCTCAAAGGTGACCTGCCTTGTTGGTCACACACCACTGAAAAAGGACATCACGTTAACCCCATTGCATTAGGCGATGATGAGAGAGCCGTGCAGTAATCACATTAACGGAGAGAATGGACGTGTTTTGGACGTGGTGACATTAGCAACTTGGCATAGACAGTGCTGGGAAGTGGAATAGCATGATGACTAACTGGTTTGGATAGATGGCCTACACTGCATTAGCAGAATGGCAAGGGTGCATGGGAATCCATCTCTGGCTTCAGAAGCTAAAAGGACATGTGAGAGGGTTAGTGTGTGTGTGTGTGTGTGTGTAAGCGTCTGTTGTATGGGGATGGAGGGTCTGTGTGTATGTGTATAATATGGCTAATCTTTGTGTGTATGTGTATTTGTGTGCCTGTGTGTGTGTGTGTGTGTGTGTGTGTGTGTGTGTGTGTGTGTGTGTGTGTGTGTGTGTGTGTGTGTGT
>JASCQY010003676.1:0-10534 GCA_030264315.1 Sardinella tawilis
TGTGTGTCTGTTTGTGTGTGTGTGTGTGTGTGTGTGTGTGTGTGTGTGTGTGTGTGTGTGTGTGTGTGTGTGTGTGTATGTAAATGCACATTCATACAGAATGATGTGTCTTTATGCATTTTAGCATGCAGTATGTGTGCGTGTGTGTGTGTGTGTGTGTGTGTGTGTTGTTCTCACAAATGAGTTATATTTATGATGAATTACAGTCAAAAGTCAGTTGTCACCAGACAGTTGGAACCCTGTCCTGTGTCATACCTGACATTTTCTTATACCTTAAGTGATATACTGACACTAGCTGTCCAACTCCACAATAAACACACACAGACACACAGACACACACACAAACACACACACACACACACAAACACACACACGATGCCTTCCATCAGTGTAATGGAATTCCAGCAGGGGTACCTGTCATTTAAGAACCAAGCCCACCAGTCCTGTGTTCCCCACACAGGGAGGCTCATACAGGATCAATTGGCAGGGGAGCTCGTCTCATCAGCCAATCAGGCTGTACTCTAGCCTTAGATGCCCCCTCCTGCCCCCCTCTTTCCTTTTAGGGTCAAGAGCTCTTCACACTGTGGAGATTGTGGAGTGACATGATGTGAACTCTTGTTGATTATCTTTGATTGAAAGGAAGTAGAAATTACATTTAGGATTAAATGACATTTGAAGTTGAGCAAAACCTAGGCAAGCATGAAAGACATCTGTTTTTTATAGGTACACTATGCAACGTTTTTAGGTTAATATATCAGTGTCGTAGTCACTTTTATGGTTAAATAGTTCATTCCAGGGCGAATGCAGGCTATTTCGCCACCGTCAACCCCTTCCTACCGGCTTTACCGCGTTTGCAATGTGAAATGACTCGCCCCGCGCCCATAGGGCAAAGCGAAACTAAAACCCAAATGAAGCTGAAATCGCATTTATTACCTTATTAGTCAACGTAACTGATGTACAGCGTAACTGACAAAAATGTATCATTGTTGGTTTGTATGCTTTGGTCTGAAGAGTAATCCACATGAATTGGTGAGAATGTTCAATCTTGTTGCTATATTTTAAATAAATCGCCGCCTGTAGGGGAGAGGCTTGCATAGTGTACCTTTAAAAAAAAAAAAAAATCCACAAGTTGGCTTACAAAGAAATGGTCCAAGTGTGTCCATATAATAAAGACATAAATGAGTAAGAATTAGATATTTACAGTGTGTGTGTGTGTGTGTGTGTGTGCGTGTGTGTGAGAGAGAGAGAGAAAGAGAGAGATAGATAGAGAGAGGAGTGGGGATCCATGGTCATTGAAGGTAATTACAATGGCAAGACAGCACATTTTGCTGAATGCCTTTATTATTCATTGAATTTTCTTGTCTGACCAAGCCTCCTTCATTTCCTTGTTAATCAGAGTTGCTCAGGCACATCGGCCCTCAGTGGAGGTCTGCCACTCTCATTATAACACAGACCCATAAAGTTTAGAGCCCCAGTCACCAGGGACTGGAAGCCATTAGGAAATGTTAAATTACTTTTTTTCCTCTTTTTTTTTTTAAAGAAAAAGTGTCCCATTTTTCATCCCATTTCTACAGCTTTCCGTGTTTAGATGAAGTCCCTGTTCTATCCTGGTCTTTGCTATTCTTTTATCCTTCTTGGGAATCATGCTGGCTTGCGATGGTACGGTAGGCCTACCACATCCAGAGGGGCCACACAAAGCAAACACTAGCTGTGAGCATGATCCTTTTTTTTAAACCTCCACTCCACTGAAACTGGAGAGAAATAACGTGTTGCTGGGGTCACTGACATATTTCTGGCAGCTTCCTCATTCGGCAGTGGAACCTGGGATTACAGACTTTCATTACCAGCGGGAATTGGAAGCAGTGAGGCTGTCTCTAACTATACAATACCCTGCCTTCCTCATATTATTCATAACAAAAGTAGATGTTTAAGAATACATTTAAGTAGCTGACAAATAATATGCAATTTTGCATGGTTAAGTTGAAATTTTGAATGATGTCTATAAAAGCGGTTCATCTGTTGGGGAAAGCCATTCCAGTTGGACTCTAACACAAAGTGCTTGCTGGATAGACCATGAATAAGTCATTTTGGCACCTATTGCCCAGACGTCTTCCCATGCCATGCAAAAGGCCGACTGTTGAGGCTCTGCAAATCCCCCAAGGCTTTGGAGAGTTTCAATCCCCACTCTGCTCCCTGCATGATGAGCGGCCAGTGCAGCTCCTAGGCTTAGTGCTGTTTGAGAGCGAATGCAAATTACAATCCCTTTCCTTCCCCTTCCATGCAAGATGCCTGCTCTCGACGTCAGCACCACAGCGGGAGCCCTCGCAGATTGACAGATGTTTTGTGCGTCGAATCTGCATACATGAATCACAACAACAGCGCCTCCAACGACTTTGATGCCATCTCGAGTCGGGCAAGGGGCGAGATTTGCCTGGCATTGCCCCACCAAATTAGAATCAACACCAGATGGCCCGGGAGGAGAAAGGTAATCACCAACACATCAGCTGACCGCACGCCAATCAATATTCCTCATATTCATGATTTGCAGTGCTTGGCCGCGCAGGTTACCGCATTAGGGACATGCATGGCTTAGGTCTGCAAAACAGGTTTGAATTTATAGCTTGTGGCTGTGACAGCAATTTTTTCCAGGAAATGACCACAGCTTTTATTGGGCCGCCTTGCCTTCTGTCACTGTGGCCACTCGGCTGTAGCAAGCAAACATCCACCTGCAGAAACAGGAGATGCAGCGTGTGCTCTCCAAAACCGTCTATTCAATGGTTCAGTGAACGGTGGAGCATCCATCATTTTGCACCCCGGGTCAGCTGCGACAATGCTGGAGGGGAAAACAGCATGGATGGGCAGTATCAGACGTAGGACTTTAGTGTCACCTGTCCCACCTTGTTTTGATGGATGCAGAAAAGCTTTTATTCTATTACTAGTGAGTCATTGAAAAGAAGGTCATAGAAATCTCCTAGTATGGATGTGGTCAGGCTCCATCAGGGGGACCATGGATTGCGTGCACACACTTACTGTACAGTAAATGTGAAGGGCTATTCTTTGAAATGAAATATATTGTCGTCCTAAATCAAAACACATATGCCAATGCATCCGCTATCCATCACTGATCAAGCTCCCACTGGCCAGAGAATTATCTTGTAATCAATTCATGGATTTTGTCTTTCTGGCACGGCATGTACTATACCCGAGTGAACACACAACCAAGGTCATCTATAGAGAAGGGTCAGGTGTGTTGGCGAGACATGCAGACACAGCACATTCAGCGTGACCATGCCCTGCAGAGAATCGGTTTCAGATCAGACACGGAAAGACGGTAATCATTTTTCAAGGCACGCGGCTTATCTCCAGGGGAGGCCACAGCTAACAGAGCAGAACAGAGAAGCTAGGAGGTGTGGATTAAAATGCAGAATGTTTCGGAATTGATTTTGCCCTACCCGTCGCATCCCACAGTGGATTTTCGTTGCGATAATTACATTCAAAGCTTGTCCTCACCATGGAACCAAAGTAGAGGTGAGAAGTGAAATTTCAAAAACGATCAATCTTTAGAGATGTTTCTATGTGTTGAAGTCATCCCAAGAGATGAGATTAGGGTTTTTGAAATCTTAGCTTTGCTTCAAAGCTTGGTTCAACTCTGAAACAAGAAATCTACTACACCTTGTCTTCTGAAGATATCAAAAACACTGAATCACTGAAAGCCTGTCAAAACATTCTCATTAGTTTGAGATTTTTAAAAAGTTTAAGACTTGCCCTAGGGCTACACTTCATGCATTATGTCAAGTTACTTAAAAATACATTGAGGATGTTTGTCGTGTTGCCGTGTCTGGTTTAGCCATTACCGTCGGTAAGGTTAACCCTAGTGCAAGCCAATAGTTGATGTCTTTGATAAATGCACATGGTGCAGACCCCTGTTAGTATTCCATCTGTCAGACCTAGAGCTGCCCACTCAGGACAGATCAGGATGATTCATCTGCAACCTGTCAGATACTGACCTATGCCAGACAAAAGATCACAGGGCGTTTTAAATCTTACAGCCTTAAAAATGACACATTTCGTCTGCATTGGCTTGAGAGATAGTCTCAATTATAATGCTATTTACATTACAAAATGGTGAAAGGGTTGGGGTAGATTCTGATAGCAAAACACATTCGGTGGAAAGGCCACGCTGTCATGGAACACTGAATGAAGGGGCCCAAATGGGTTATCACCGTGGAAACAATGGCAGGCATCAGCCTGGATTCCCAAAGGCCATTTTCCACAGTGGGTTAGCAATTACTCCTCTGCTCGTTCCCTCTTCTGGACAAAAAGAAATACTTAGCGTTGAGATAGAGGTGTGTTAAATACTAAGCCTCTTTTCCACACAATAAGCAAACAAGGAAAGCAAGAGCGAGACAAACCATGACAACGCCATTACCAACAGCATTTCATATGTATATATAAAAACAGACAGTTGAGCAGTAGGCTACGTTTAAAGCAGAAAATCACAGTCTTTTCCTCCTCCATTTTTTGTATTTTGTGGATGTGCTCTGTTTTTGTTCCTCCAGGCAAAGAATGAAGGTTTCCCACTAGCTATACAGCGAATAGAAGAATATTATATGACTCAAGAAGATGAACCTATTACAACACTTTAAATAAAGTTAAGTAGCTACTAATTTATAATTGAACAACTGCATTGCACCGCTGTGCCTTGAGTTATTACTTATGACTGCGACTTTGGGGACTGTTGTAAAATACAGCGTGCCTCTTGCAAAGCCATCTTTTATGTAACTTACCCCAAAACTCTCTGATTCAAATCCTCTCTTGGAACTCGGCCCTTTGGAGGGTGTAATGCCCCTATTCCAAAATGTCTAGCAGTTGTCTGTGAATGAGGCCCACGGCGGGTGTGTTCACTCATGCTCATCTCAAAGGTCAAGAAGGACAGGGGACAGAACATCAGAGTGAGACTCCGTAGTGTCTGTCAGAGCCATATAAGGGGCCTGGTTCTGGTATCTATCTGTGCATGCTGCTGGCCAGTGACAGCATGCCAGGACATTTTCAGGACTAAGGTCGCAAATGCAGTATATCCTCTGTGCAGGACAAAGACATGGCAAACAGAGAAGTTCAGAGAAAATCAGGCATAACCATAAAATAAACAAAGGAATCATTTGTGATGAGCAGGAAATGTCTCGTCTAAAATGCCACATTCATCCGCATGACCCCTGTAAGACTACACAGGGAGAGGGCTCTCACATTGCGCAGTGCATGACAAGTCACCTTCATTTTGTGGTTTGCTTAAATTACCAGTCTCTGTCCCTGCATCTCCCCAAAATATGCAGTTGGGCCGGCGCTCTGTTACAGAGGAGTGGGGCACCCGAGACGAGTCTGAGATCAAATGTAGAAATATGGGCGTCCCTCCCTTCCCATTCCAAATAAAACAAGTCGATAAAATCTGTCTGGCCACTGAGGCATGCTCCAACATCACCACATTCATCTCCCAAAGCATTACCCCCCTCACACACGCACACACACACACACTCTGCATAACTAATAGCTAACAACAGGCATTTGCACTTATAGTCTGGATGTGCACAGACTTACATTATGCTGATTGAGTGCCTAAGAGAAAAAAGCACAATAACAGAAGGTGTTATTAGGACAGACAAGGGTTTCATCAGGGTAAGAAAAGAACAGCCACCATTATTTCAACTGGATCAGCACCTCAATCATCCCGTCTCTCTCTCATAAACACTTTTATCTCCCTCTCTCTTCAAAAACTCACACATTGTTTTCAGTACCCCACAGTGCTGTACTGTCTGTCTGATTACCTGGGAAAGATAAAGAACTGGTATTATCCAGGGCATTACAGTACGTCTTAAAAATATATGGCCAATCTTTTCATGGAAAATTCCTGTTGAGAGGAGCATGTGTGTGTGTGTGTGTGTGTGCGTGTGTGTGCGTGTGTGTGTGTGTGTGTGTGCGGGTGGTTTGGGTGTTTGCGTGTGCGTTTGCATGCATGTTTTTGGATGCCTCTGCCACATTTTGACGCGAGTCTCACTCCTGTCTCCCCTGTCTCACACATCAAAGCACCTCCATCAGCCCCCCACCCCACCCCCCGTCTGCCAAACAGCATGGGAGACGAGGATGCAAAAGAAGCCCCCATTATCACGGCCGTGCCTAATGAGGTCATGAGAGCTTCAAAAATGCACTCTGACTCAGATGTTTTCCTACAGGAGAACATTGGTCGTATCCATTAAACATGAGAGTGTGCCAACGTTGCTCCTCTCCAATCTGCTCTCTGCTCCTTTGCTCGCCTTGACACAGACTCGTGACGGGATGCAGCAGGCGAGCTTCTCCACTCATTCAGATAATACCGACAACACAAGTAGGATTTCTTGAATCAAAGTCAAGCATGGAGGAGGAGGGTGGACCGTGCTGTCTGTCTCTGTCTTTGTAAGTGCCAGGTCTGACACCACATTGACCTGGAGGGGATGTGCTTAATCAGGTCCTGAAATAGCAAAGAAGGGGAAGGGGTGATGGTGCTGGTGGTTGTGGGGGGACAAGAGGAGGTTGACAGACACCTAAGGTACAGGTGTGTTTGGATGCTGAGAGATATCAGTAAGGTTTTGCTGTAAGCTTATAGCACATCCACACATGTTAAGAACCACAGACGTGGACAAGTAATGTCTCTTGCAGCAAAGGTATGTAAGGAAAAATAAAGACTTTATTTTAGTCATCCGCGGCCTTGTCACTCTGTTGTCTGAAACAGGGTAGCGGGAGTCCTCTGGCATGGCAGTAAAACACATCACTCATTAAGACGGATCCCTTAGGGTCGCAGCACCTGTGTGGGTCCTTCACGCTAAGTTGAGGTCAGCCCAGACCTTCTAATTATTCATGAAACCAAGATACCCCCTGATATGCGTGGAATTTATTCTCTAGGATACAGTAATCGTCTTCAGACTAGGAAATGAGGGAGACGGCAAGGAGGCACTGTAGTTGCAAATCAAATAAAATGCTCATTAAAACGTGCAATTATGTGTGGTGGTAGATGATGCTAAAGTGGTGTTCAATCAGGCTACAGCTGCTTTGGTGATATGGGGCAGAATTGAATAAAGCTCCCTTGAGTATCATTACAGCTTTAAAATCTGTCATTTGCTTCATTGTAAATTCCTGGCTGAGGAACTGGCCATGTTGTTTACTGTAGCTCTGGGATAGCCGGCACAGATACGTCCATCTTGAGCTCACAACACAAATCTTGCATCAGCCTGGGTGACTGACGCTTCTTAACTGCCGAATGTTTAGTTAGGACAGACTGTGAGTTTGGGTGCAAATACGTGGGCTCCCATCTCTCTCTCTCTCTCTCATATCTCTCTTTCCCTCATAAATACACACACACACACACACACACTTTCCCTCTCTCTCTTATTCTGTGTGTGTGTCCTTTCCATCCATCTCTTGCATATTCATGTGGGTAAGTGCGTGATCAATAATGCATTCTGTGTAGCTCTCCTGCACCACTTGTCTTTAACATGGACGTCGGCTGAGTGGGTAGCACAGCAGTGAGCAAGATGTTCACAGGCTGCTTCCCTCCTCCTCCTCCTCCTCCTCCTCCTCATTCCACTCCCCATCACCCCAAGCATCTTCCCTCCGGCTCGTCCCAGACTACAGTAAAGTACTCTGTGTGCGCTTGCAGCACTGCGGTGCAGTTCAGAACACTCAGCTCAGACGCAACGGCGTCCACCTGATACCTGCATGCGTCCAGCACCCTCTTTGACTGACAGCTGCATGCCCAGGCCTCTCAGCCTACATTAACTCGGGCGGCGGGACCATTTATCCTCTTCTTTGACAGCATCTCCTCTCATCGGACCACACTCACCTGTCCACAGCTTTGGCCTCTCGGCTTCGGATTGGACGAGTTTGCTCTGAAGCACATGTATATTTCACGGCGGGGTGAAGGTTGATACACAGCAGGAGAGTTCCTCTGGCTTTCGCGGTGTCATATTGCAACATCGATTACAAAAGACCGGTGTGGTGTCAGAGTGAAGCTTGCTCCACGGTTCAAAGGCTGATGTAAGAGGGATCGCATGTGTGGCTGCAAACAGCAGAAAAAAAACCCTCAAGCACATGCATGTACACATTAGGTGAGAAATGTCCCTCTCTATGCTCTATGCCCCAGTGCTCCTGCTCAATAGCACATTTAGCAACAGCACTATCAGGGATCTCTCCTGAGGCTTTGGTTTCCTTTGAAAATTTTTGGTTGACCAATCAGCAAACAGAGGGCTTTGGCATGCCCAATAGTTTAACAGTTCACAAAATGTATCTGTCAAAAATAGCAAAAAAGGTCCGCACACTTGAGCTCCAATTAATTTTTTCTTTTTCTTTTTATTCACCACATGTGACGTTTCGGGACTCACTGCCCTTCTTCAAACATGTATCTGCCCACGAGGAAGGAAGCGTTCGCCAATTGAGGGATCCCAAACACAGACAAGTGTTTGATATACCAGGCTAGAATTCCCCTGTAGTGGCATTTGATGAAGGAGACATGCCTGAAGAATATAAATGAACACGTGTTTGCAAATTCGCTTTGATTTATCACACATTTTTTTCCTGACTGCACAGGTGCAAATTAGCATTGACCAAACATCCAGTGGTGTGAACACAGTGCACCAGAATTAATTCACCTGCAAATGCTCACAGTGGAAAGGAAAAAATATTAATCATGCTCAGGTTGCTTGCCACAACAGATGTTCAGTGACACTGATGGTAAACATGCAGCAGTTGCCCGGAGAAAAAAAAAAAAAGCCTCACACGTTGTCTTTTGAAGTGAAGCTGAACTACAGTGCTCTGATTTTTTCCACTACCATTCCTTTGAAAAGCACTGGGGAGATGCTGCCCCACCCCACCATACACACACACACCCTCCCTTAAACAAAATATGTTGGGGTGACCTGGTAGGCCCTTCTGCTTGGGTGTCTTGAGCACAGTGCATGGCTGGCTCTGCCCCTCTCGCCAATTTATGCTGACATTCACCTGACTTTTACAGTCCCGCCAGAATGGCACGGCTCTGGCTCGTTGCGAATTTTAATTCGTTGGGCCTTCCACTCCCAAACCTACGCACAACAACATCCCTTTGGGATTCCGAATATCCACAAAGCTGTCCTGGGCCTGTCTGGCAAGCCACGCTCAATTTCTCTGACACAAAGGCACTCCACTTCTTACTTCAGCCGTCCAGCAGACAAATACCCCCCCCCCCTTTCTTTTCATGTCAGAAATGCCCACTTCCTTTCCTCTGTGTCCCATCCTGAAGATGGACGCAGCTTAAGATAACAAATAGAGAGCAGAGCGTTGAAAGGCTCATGTACTTTGCCCAGGGGTTACTGACAGTGGACACAAATAGAAAAGAATCCCATACAGTGTTTGAGGAGAGATGGACTTGAAAGGAAATGGTTGAAAGAGAGTTTTTTTCTCCTGCTTTTCTTAGTGTTCTTAGTATTACTGATCACTTACCAATAAATATCAAGCCAAAGGGCCTAGGGTAAGTGTACACTTAATGGCATTAGTTATGATCTAATAAACAATGTTTATTACCTAGACTAAATAGAAGTATTCTGTAGTAGAGGGACGTGCAGTAGTCTCTTTTCTCAAAAAAGATTCCTGCAGTGTTGTACAGTATGCTATCTGTTAACTTTTCCATTGTTTTGTGTTATAAAAGCTGTTCCTTTCAGAGTGGCCGACTAAGAAACTTCTGTGCAAAAGGGCTAATCGTGTTTTTGAATCGGCATCTTCTCGTGTATCAGATGAGCGGATTGCAGTCATTCACTGTATTTAAAGTGAGCACTTACATGTTTGCCCAGCATAGCTGAACCAAATATCTTCCAAATAAACGGTGCCAGAAATGTTTTGATCAAACATCTAACCTCCCTCTCACCGCCTACCATCCCGGTCCCATCATCCCCCTGTTCTTTAATGCGTTTCCTCTCTGCCGCTGAAATAAAATGCTGAGATGCGTTGCACAACCAAGTGTGAAAAACAATCTGGCGACGTGAAACAGGCTGTGACAGGGAGGCCTTGCCACCGCTGGAGTGTGAGAGGGGACGCGGCGTGGAGCGCCATGTGGGTGGGCGACACGGGCATCAGTGTAAACAGCGTGGCATTGGCCCACAGGAGTGGAGGCAGAGGAGGCTTGAGTCACGGCAATCACATCAGTGCAGAGGAGAGGAGAGCGGAGCAACATTCTGGAACGGTCCACGGCAAAACAGCCTAATCCTGTCTCCACACACACACACACACACACACAAGAGGGATGGGAGAGTGTTTGTGTGACTGTTGTGTGATTGAGTGAGTGAGTGTGTGTGTGTGTGTGTGTGTGTGTGTGTGTGTGTAGGTATGTGTTCTAAGTGTATGTATGTTATTCTGAGTGTGTGAGGATGCTCTTACACAGGAATCACAGTATATGTGTGTGTGTGTGTGTGTGTAGAGGACTGCATTTGAGAAAGTGTGTTTGTGTGCAGAAATATGAGTCTGAAGGGTGTGTGTGTGGGGG
>JASCQY010003741.1:0-10910 GCA_030264315.1 Sardinella tawilis
AGTGGTCAGTCAAGCAAAGAAATGATTTTTAAGCGATTTTATGACCATGAAAATGTTGCATAGGGTGTCTTTAAAACTGTTGATGTTGTCATTCTCAGTTTGATTTTTCACACTGATCAAAGTCATGTTAAGAGATCTGCAGTGATTTCTAGCCTCGGCCCAAGTAAGTTTCTCATCAGATGTGAAATTGGGCCTCTTGGATTCTAGGGATAGGGAAAACGCAACATATAAGGTGTTAGCATCTACTAGAGGACACTACAGCAACAGCTATTTGCACATGGCTAGATATACTGTAAACATAAAAAGGTTTCTTCCTATCCTACCTGAATGGCACATGAATGCATACGTTTCATTACAATTTTTAGCACACCAAATGCCATCATCATTCATGATGGCACAGTTCTCTTTAATATTATTATTATTATTATCAGTGGCTGCCCATGTAGAATAGTTTGCCTCACTGCTATCTGCTGACCATCTCCAGCTCCTGAAAAGCCCTATCCATACTGTCATATCATAGCCCTTAGCTCCTGTAACCATTTTCCCTGTCTCCTCTATGTTGCTAACAGTGGCCAGGTCAGTGTAATTCCTCTTGCAGTATTGCTGGGCTTCTGTCCAGTTCTTGGCATGGTTCAAAAAGTGGTACCGTCTTGGGATGGACGAAAGGACGCCTGTAAGAAAACATTATTCAGTTACTAATATTAGTTACAGTGTTGTTTATTTGTTCATTGTAAAACTGCACTGATTGTTTGTGTCAGAATAAAGGATAAAGTCTGAATGATTTTTTTCAGTTCAGCTTTGTTCCACAATTTTAGTGCATGACAAAGTTAAGAATTCCAATTTGACTGAATTTCTGTCTTCCTTTCAGTGTAGCAAAAACAGTTATTTGTCACAAAAACAATGAAAAAAAAAACCCTCAAAGAGACCCTGTGTCCTATACTTTGTTCTGTCTCTGTGGCACTCATTCTTAAAATATCATTACGAGTTACATAATGATACTCTTATACCATACATTCTCACAGAAGCATACACACATACTTTCTTACATGCCGACATTCTTTCTAATACAAACTCACATACACAAATACTTTACATTCAGATATTCTTTCTTTGTCTTTTTCTTACATTCTCACACACGGACAGTAGCCTATGCATCCTCTAACTCTAATACTCACAGATTCTAACACACACATTCACACACATTCTTATACATTCTCACACACAGACGAACGACGCTGACCTGAGGGAACCAGTAGGACCCAGAGGAGAGGCTCCATGAGTGACTGAGTCCGCTTCATCCTCAGCTCATGACCCCACTGCCAGTATGACCAACACCAGTGCCTCTGGCACACCATATATTCAGACTTATTTCCTACTTGGGTTGTGGCGAAATTTCATCCTGGTGGGTTTGACTATGGAAATGTGATAAACAATGGAAAGACAGTGTGGCAGGAAAACAGGAAACAGAAATGGTTGAAGGCCTGAAACCTGAATATTTAAAACCTGAGAGACTGTATCAGTCCCACATTTTACGCACAATTTGATTAGGAAAATACATCAAAATTCAATAAAAAAAAAACATGCTCTCTCAAAAACTCTATAGTAGAGTCCTTGTGTTGTATTTGTGTATGTGTGTGTGTGTGTGTGTGTGTGTGTGTGTGTGTGCTAGAAGGAATGAATGAAAACCATCAGAAAGCACATAGGATGTGATGCAAAGCAAAGGTCCTCCTACAGTGTTATCAAACAGCAGCGCCTGTGTGTCATGGGCCCAAGGTGAGCAGATTAATGTTGAGGCCATGTGATGTGCACAGGCTTTCCCTGTATGCTTATGCAAGTACACATCGGCAGAGAGGGTGAAAGCAGATGAAAGTATTCCATAATCTTTGGGGGTCAGTGTGTCACATTTCCATTCAATTTATAACTAGTCTGTCATGAAGTTCACCCTCATTTTCAACGGCAGCACTAGAGAGAGATGCCGTTACAGGAGCTGGTGTCTGTGGTGTCATTTGTGTTTATACGCTAAATGTTTACATTCACTATCTGTGAAATAACAGAACTACTGGAAAGCGAAGCACACAATTACCTTCATCAATCAAATGAGGTAATTTGTGAAACATTCACAGGCAAAGGCAAACATTTAGTCTGTCTGGAGCAGACTAAATAATTTGCTTACTATTTTGTATTAAAAAAAGGAAAAGCATGAAACACGCTCTGCTTCAAACATACCGCAGTTCTAAGAGGAATTAACGTGACACTACCCAGTGGGCCATGCAAACCAGCAAAGCCACGGAGAGAGCCTAAACACTTAAGGCCTTTCAGTGCTCATATGACACAATGCGCAGTATAATGGTGCTACATACTAGCTTACTGAGCAGGAATAATGATATCAGAGACGGTTGGTGTTATTCAGTATCTTTGATGATATTACAGTATCTCACAGTATGCTTTATCATACAGTATACTGTAATGTTACAGTAGCTTATGATTACATTTATGGCATTGATAAAGTAATTATGTGATATGTTTCATTCCCAGTACAGGTAGGATAAATGACACTCAACATACTAGTATGGTTAGCTTGTTTTGCTTAAGTGCTTAAATGAAGGCACTGTGAATTTCCTCAATATACTGTAGGCCACACCATGTGTAAACCGTAGGAATTAGGTAAATTAAAAATAAATAAATAAAAATGTTGCATTAGCTGCACCGGTGAATTGACTACTGCACACCCATTTTAACCACAGTTTATTTGCTACTTAAAAAAGGATCATGATTTAATGAGGTTGAAGAAAAAAATCACATTCCCATGTATTAACCTCATAACTGAAAATGATCAAGCAAAATCAGTATTAAAGGATATAGTAGGTGCCGTTTTCACGATTTGAGACTTATTTGTTATCACCATCCGGGGTCTGTATATTCATGAAATTGGCCAAAACAACAAGTGATGATGTCATCACGTAGCTCCGGATTTGTTTTAGTATTTTTAATATCTTAAAATGTGTGTGAGTGTCTTGCCTTGTTGTCAGTATTAAGAGTGTTGGTTCTGGCATAATATTTAGATGCCTATTTCTGTCTTGCATTCTTCCTGTGTATCTTCCAGGGTAGCCGGGTGGCTTTGACTATGAAAATGTGTCAAGATAGTGGTGATAAATAATATAACAACCAAATAATTTCAATAAGAAAAAAATAACAACTGTGATGATCTGCTGGCCTTGTCTGTGCTTGTCTTGCCTTGTCTGTGTGTGTGTGTGTGTGTGCGTGTGTGTGTTCCTTGTAGGCGTGGCTGCAGACCATCCCGGAATTGGTGACACCTGGGCTCGGTGTCGCCACGTCCTTAAAACCACTTTTACCCCGTTTCCCGTCCACCCCCCCCCCCCTGCTTTATTGCATGCAACACTGCAACACGCACAAGCTCATTATCCACGCATCCATGCACTAACTTTACACTACTGATTTGACTGACTACTTTCATACTCCACTGTGTTGACTTCGTTGATTTTCTTGTATTTCGTTATCATAATAGATTCATTATTATTTGAACTTTACCCCTGCGTCTTCCTCTTTGTCATAGTTTGAGCCAAGCCGTGACACAACCAAATACCAAGAAACTGAGATCAACACACCAGCTCAGCATGATGAAACAATAAACTTTTTTCAGACATTTTAGCACACTCCGAATTAAAAGATTTTAAAACACTATTCCTCAGCCTCCACATCATACAAAACAGATCCTATGAAAAGATGCTGTACGTTATTGTAAAAATGTGCACCACATCCTTCTCAAACCAACATTATACTGCTGAAACTTTTTCCCCACAATTTTGCATGAACCCAAAGATGACATTTTCACTTAGTTCAGAAATCACTTAGCTGCGCGCTTTTCCACCATTTGCGGCAATGGTGGAGAAGTGCGTAGCTACGTGATTTTTGAACTTACGTGCACCGGAGAATTCCACCCTTAGTGATTGAGTGAATTTTCTCCATCACCCAAAGTGCACATCACTTTCTTCTTTTGGAACATAAAACCAGCCCAAAGAGAGCTTGCAAACCTCTGGTCCCACACACGTCTAATTTGGTTCCAGTAAAAAATCAGGATTTGGTCGCGGAGGTGAGGGCAGACGTTAGGCGCCATGTTAAACAAGTGTAGTGTCATAAACTGGCACTGTTTAAATGCCTGGCCTGAAAATGCCTGGGTCCAGTCCAGAACACACAGATGGGCAGGGGGAAGGAAGAGCAGAGGTGAACCACAGGCCACAACACACACACACACACACACACACACACTTACCAAACAAACACCCTCACGCTTTCTCTCTCTCTCTCTCACACACATACACACACTCTCTCTCTCACACACACACACACACACACAAGCACACACACACTTACCAAACACCCTCACGCTTTCTCTCTCTCTCTCTCACACACATACACACACTCTTTCTCTCACACACACACACACACACAAGCACACACAGACTTACCAAACACCCACACACTCTCTTTTACACATTCTCTCTCTCTCTCTCTCTTTCTCTCACTCTCTCTCTCTCTCTCTCTCTCTCTCTCACACACACACACACACCGCTAAGGCTGCTAGACTTGTGCTCTGCAATAACAACAGAATGAGTTAGACAAGGCAGAGGATGGGTCCGCTGGGGATGACAGATACAGAGGACAGCTCACTCATAAAGAAGAGAGAGGGGTAAAAGAGCACAGTGGGATAAACAGAGAGAGAGAGAGAGAGAGAGAGAGAGAGAGAGGGAAAGAAAGAGAAAGAGAGAAACGTGCCACCAGCCTATAAAAGCCTGAGGTTAAGCAAAGTAATTCCTATAAGTCTGTCTGGTTGTGCCCAGTTGCCTCAAGCCCGTATGAGACTATTAACATTCTGTAAGCTGTTCTGGACACAAAACATCACGGCGCAGCCAGACACACGACACGAGTCTGTGGAGGGGAATTAACAAGACGCTGACTGTGCGGCTATATACCTGTAGACTGTAGCCGCCGTGTTCCGTAACACAAGCTTGTTGAGCAGTGGCCACACAGAGAAAGTTGGGGAAGAAGAAATGCTTTGTGAACTACATGATGAGTAGCCTACAGGATGTACTTTGAGTGTCAAATGAAAACTGAATGCCACATGCAGTGCTGGCAAAATGAGAGAAAAAAAAATCATGTTCGTTGTATACTCCATTTCTTCTTTGGCCCACACTAGAGTACATCTCAGATTTAGGAACATCCTGAAGTGTTTGTGCAACTTTCTCACTCTGCATACAGAAAATCAAACAAACCACTCCACATAAACACCTACAGTAGACTGTAAATAAGTACTATCAGTAAACCATACTCATATGATATGGACTATCGAAAGCTCAGTTGACATTGCTACTAAATCCCATTAGAGTCTCGACATGTATCACAGCATGTTGTCTTTCTCAGAGTGGCTGCCTTTATGTTGTAAAAGTACACTGTCATCGTGCCGATGATGATCGCCAAGAAACAAGCTGATTGGCTTGTGATTGCCTTTAAGATCCAGGCAAACTGAGGCTGAAGCGATGGGGATTATGACCTAAGCCAAGTGTAGATTATGACCTCAGTCAAGTGTAAACATGTCAGAGATTCTCTCATGACGAGTGTCACTTATGCAACCCACTAATACCTCCATAAGCCTCCGTCATAATCAATTCACATGGCCGCCTGTATCTCTGACCTGCACATCATTCCTGGAAAGATTTTTCATCCGTTTCCCATGTGTTTCTCAAAGGTCTTGTCTTTGAGCCATGGGACCGAGACCCCTGTGAATGGGTTCAGTGGACGTGCTTCAGTCAGGATCAGGAGGTCAACAGGCCACTTGACACTGACTCTTAGAAAAGTGAACAAGAGCATGTTTGAAAAATGAAGAGTTATATATACTGTACAGTATGCTGTATGCATTGATGGTGTGGGTGTGGGTGCAGGGGTGGGGGTGGGGGTGGGGGTGGGGGTGAGAGAGACAGAGAGAAAGACAAAATACAAATATGAGAGAGAAAATAGTTTCAGAGGTGTACAGGCAATCAATTTTGCCCTGGTCCGTTTCCCATCTCATCATCACTTCAGCCAACTGTATGGAGGCCACAAGGCAACATGATCACTAAACAATCATTTTTACACAAATATATGTTTCACACCAGACATGCTTTGAAGGATCAACTAAGCCAGTCTTTAACCAAAATGTCAAAAACAAAACAGACGTGTACTGTACATATGCCTGTGGCATGAAAAAAAAAACACACAGAATGAATGCACCAATTGACCAATTGTTGCAAAGTACTGTACTGTATACAAACACCTGTCTGTACAGTACAGTAGACGCTGATAAAGAAGTCTGAGTTACAGGGTTAGTCAAGTTCAAGGTGGCTGACCCATCATTCCAAAAGCAGCAACATGGGATACATACAGTAGGCTTACATAAGATCATTTCACACATGTGAAGATAGCAAAATTATATATTTTTTTATGCATATGTGTACATACAGAAGCTAATGATAGGAAAAGACCAGAGTTTCCCTTCCAGTTGAAAGAGCATAAACTATTAAGGGGAGAACTGGGCAGATGATAAGAGATATGGGACAGCCACGTAGGTGGAACAGGTAACGTCAGAGATAAGCTCATCATCAAAACAAGGCAAAGACTTTGACATCATCAGAAATGAAGTGGCCATCTGAGGACAGTGAGAATGATCCAACCAGTATTCTGTGTCCTTTGGGTGTCACTGCTGAAATTCAGAAACTATAGAGTCAATATGCCGATAATGGGATCATATATAGGCCTTGGTAAATGTCTTTTTAGCCAACTGTTTCCGATTAAAAATCCTTGTTAATCTTTTTTCTTAACCCAGATATGAATCGGACATCATATAAATTTAATTGAATATTACTCTCTCTCTCTCTCTCTCTCTCTCTCTCTCACACACACACACACACACACACACACACACACACACACACACACACACACACACACACACAATACACAAAAGGGAGTAGCTGTCCACATAGTCCAGCAGTTTGTCACCTGTAGGGTTATGTAAGTGCAAGTGCAAGATGGACAGGGTAAAAAAACATCATAAAAAAACATCAACTCATACATACAACTCAGCTCACCTTTTTTAAACTTTAAAACAAGATCAGTTCTGATGTCTCTCTGAATGGTATTTGTTCACAATACACATACATGGATTGTGATATGATATTATACATTTATGATAAGGTAGAGGACAACACATTTTTATGCATTTTAACTTTATAAACAGACACAGTTCCTTGGGTGTCATGGTTTAAGACAATAATACAAAAACATAAGAATTAGAATTTACAATAGTGTCATGCACACAACAGAGATTCACCAGTGCACAATGCCTTGCATGACCATTTGCAACAGGGCCTCACTGCTGTTGCTAAATGGCTAAACCTAACTGCTGTTGTTGTCCATTAAAAACACATGATAAACTTTACATAAACACTGCTTCATCAGAAACTGGCCAGCTCCCAGAACTGATTACCTAATTTGCCAGCACAACAGCCAAAATGTACATATGACCTTAAGCGTATCAAACTAATTGAGGCCAATCATGATCATGGCGCACATGTTTTCCACTGCTACTAATAAACCAATAGCTAACAGCTCCACTTACTGTAGGCCTGTAAGTCTGCCTAAAATACACCTCTGCTCAATCTTTTGATCCTTTGATCCCTGTTCCTTGTCTATTGAGAGAGGGAGGGGGGGCTGAAAAAAGATGAGCCCAAATGAACTAGAAGCTTCTAGGGGTGTTCGCACAGAGGATTAGCATCCTTGGGGTATAAAAGAGAGGGACGGACAGTGAGGAAACCATCTGACAGAGACACTGCAGAAAGGAAGCTAAGAGCTCCTCAACTCGCCTTTGTGTCCCACCTCAGCAAGGTAAGCAAAATACTATGATGTTTACTTGGACTTTCCCTCATTGTTAGCGAATCATTTGGAAGTGTTGGAGTGTTAAATTACTGTACAAGCTAGCCAACTTTGGCACTTCAGTGTGACAATACAGTAGTAGGCTATAATTTACATTTAACTCAGTGAAGCAATGTTGTTGTGGATGCTGACTGTGCAACGAAAAGCTGCTGAAGCTAAAAAGTAGCAGCTGACAGCTAAGCAATGAGGAGGGAAAATGCTGTTGTGTAGGAGTTAGCAGCCGAGATGATGTTTCACACCAACAGGAGGAAAGAGAGAAGCAAAAGTTATTGCATGTGACAGACATGTGGAAGACCAATGTTTTAGATCAATGAGATGAGGGAGAGATGCAGTGTAGCACTGTGGTGATATGTGCAGTATGCTACATTAGATACATTGATGTCCCTCCATTTCCTTCTGGATAAAGAAAGCATCTCTTGCCTTACTGAGTCTCAGAATAGTGCTGATGAACTGTAATGAAAAGGAGCAAGACTCATGAGGATGAGTCTATAAGAGCACCATCTGTTAAAACTAGAATCGCACGTTCTGCCAAAGTAAAAAGAAATGGCAATTCATAGCCCTGGGAAACTAACAAGTCATGTACCATAGAGTAAGCAGGGGAGGAGAGGTGAGAAGACTGAGTGTGTGGACAACAACATGTCTAAGATCAGAGCTGGTGCTCATTAACATGGTGTTATCCACTGAAGGGGTGGAACTTTTGGGCTCTTATGTAACACTCGCTGAGATTAGGGTTGGATTGAATTAGATGTCCACAATGTATATTTAGATTGGATTTGTATATATAGGCAGTTGTTCTAGGTCAGCTGTAAATACTGTTTGTGTGACAGTGTTAAAATTAAGAGACTTTGGCTAATTGAACTTAATCTGGTGGGATTAACAGTTACCTGCCCAGTTGGGGTTAGTGAACTCAACAACCAAGAAAGCACGGAGGGATTAGAGATTTAAATTGGGCCTGAGATTACGTAATCCAAATGGAAGCAATATGGGACACTCTATTTCAGAACAGTTTCTAATTATTGTTTATAAAGGCTGGTTATTTATTTGCTGGTCAAATTCAAAATTGGACATTTAAAGATGAAAGGTTCTTCTTTTGCCTCCCATCTAGAAAACTAAACGCAATGGACCCCGCAGCAGCCGCCGACAAGAAGGGACCCCCCAAGTTCAAGCAGAGGGCCGCCCGCACCTTCAAGAGCAAGGCCCCCAAGCCTGGCCAGAAGGGGTGAGTAAGGCAGCTACCAGATGAAAAAATTGCTTTGACTTTTAAATAGATTTCTTTAATGGATAAACATTGGCTGGTAAATACAGTAGATGTACTGTAAATTTCACATAATGTAATGTAGAGTCCTAATTGCCATTCTGAAAGTATCAATGAATGAATGAATGGAGTTTGATGATTATCTTTGGTAACCTTTAGATTCGGCGATGACATCCCAGGAATGGAGGGCCTTGGCACAGGTAATTATCAAACCACGGCAACAATTTTTTAAACTGAACAGAAGCTTGTTTGTTACAGTATATGGAAGCATCATTTGAAAAGTGTTCACCTTTCCCCTCTCCCAAATTTCTAATCTTTCTCTCTCTCTCCCTTACAGACTTCACAGTGGTCTGCCCATGGGAGGCGTTTGGAGACATGGAGCTCAGCGATCTGGCTAAATACGGAATTGTATAGTTTCCCTTCTCATAATTCCCTGCTCCCTGTCCCGTCGCCTTTCCATACCTACCTCTCCTTCGGACAGGCCCCCCTGCTGGCGTTGTGATCCACGAGTGCACACTTGCTCACTCACATGGTCAGCGGTGAACCACCAGTTATGGAAGCATGGATAACAACAGTTTCTTGGTTTCTGCTTGTATTGGACATATGCACTGGACAACATCTTTGTGAATAAGTAAAGGAGAAGCAAGTTTTCTGAGGTGCAGGACTCTGCACACCAATCCAATTGTCTGAGCAAAGTTGACACATCGTGCTTAAGGCTACTGGACACCATCTTGTGAGGGTATCTCAAATGGCGTCACAATATCACAACGAGAATGGACTCCTGTGATCCTGCCTTTTCCCCTGTGATCCTTTCCCTCCAAGATGTTTATTTATGTACACAGAGTTTTATTTTTTATTAAATTCGGATCTATTGTCTCATATGTGATTTCCCCAGTATTTGGCATTTCCCTAGAATTCCTGTACAACACAAAATAAAGGCAGTATTTTCCCAATGTGGTCTCAAGGGCTCAACCTTCTTAATGTCTCATCCAGTACTTACACTATGTATCCAGTACACATATGATACTTGAATAACATTCAGACTTGTTGACTAATTCAGAAAATACAGCAGAAAGATCCTACACTGAAAACAAATCTGAGGTTCTCTGATCCAATCCATATTCTTCACTATGATCTACAACAGGATCACCAAAGGAAGGAATGTAAAGTTAGCTGGACATTAATAGTTGAGGTAATATCTAGACTTTCTCAAGAATGAAGAGCTCTTATAGCCTGTCAAACTAGATTATAACATCAAAAAATATAGTCTGGCCATGACTGATAGACCGGGATCAATGCAATCAATGCTGAATCAGCGCTGGTCTTTCAAATTGCCTCTGCACGCAGTAGATAGCCTGATAAGCTAACGCTAGGGGTATGTCTAAAGACTCTCCACACGGATAGAGCGACGTGATTGGTCTAACTGAACCTGGGAGAACAGGCACTGAGGCCCGATGGTAGTAAAACCATTTGTTACCGCTAGATTTCTAGGCTAGGACGCTACCATTCAATGTCATTAATGAAAAGTGAAATGTCAAAGGCAGTGTTGACAAATTTATAATTGCAGGTGTATGAATGTTAATGAATGAAATGTGTTAAAGGGATATGCCACCCAAACATGAAATTACGTCAATCTCGGTCACCCTCAGAGTTAGAACAGTGAAAAAAA
>JASCQY010003834.1:0-10905 GCA_030264315.1 Sardinella tawilis
AAACACACACACAAACACACACACATACACACACACACACACACACACACACACACACACACACACACACACACACAAACACACACGGCACTATATACTGATACCCAGACAGCTAGAGGGGGTGAGCACTGGTACAAATGGCCAAAATCTGCTATACAGATCCGGCCCGGTGTCACTGGCATCTTGTCTCTTCATCTAAGAGGGATGTGAAGTCCACTAAGGCACTTTTAAAAAGAAAAAAAAAAGTCAGATTGGCAGTTGGCAACCAGTCAATCCTCCTTTGCTTCTCCTTTTTTCCTCTGTCCTTTTACTTCCTTTACTTCCTTTTTCTTCTCTTTATTCTCTCTCTCCTTTACTTCCTTTACAGTATTTCACCTTATTCTCCATTCTTTCTTCTTCTCTTCTCCTTACTCCCTCTCTCCCTTTTACTTCTTTTGCCTCTCCCTGTCCCCCCCTCTCTCCTTTTCTTCCTCTCCCTCTTTTCTTTACTTCCTTTGCCTCTCCCTGTTCCCCCTCTCTCTTTTACCTCTCCTTATCTCCCCTCTTCTTCTCCTCTATTCCCCTATTCCCTCTCTCCTTGGCTGTAATCTCCCTGCCTCTTCATTTTCAGTCTGGGTGCATCTTCTTCTTCTTCTACTTTTTTCTCCAGGCGTTGGGCCAGCGCGATCGATACGGCCGCCACACTTTAGCCTCCTGCATCATGAGGCTTCAGCATGAATCTATTATTGGGCTGTAACCTTGCATTATGATTTAAGAGTCCCATAACAGAGTCTCTCTCTCTCTCTCTCTCTCTCTCTCTCTGTGTGTGTGTGTGTGTGTGTGTGTCCTGCCTGTGCATATACTGCATACAATTCCAACCCTTATTCTGCCCCTCTGCTCGTCATTGCCTTGTAATGGAAAACAGGGGGAGCTGGGGGTAGAGGGGGGCAACACAGTGTGGGGGTTCCAATTACTCTCAGATTGATTCAAAGCAGAGGAATGCTTTAGCTCTGGCGAATGGACTCGTTCCTGCCTGGGCTATTTATTTCCTGGCTCTCGCACAACACAGCCACTTCCTCACCTGGCTATAGGAGGGCCTGGACTGTACTAATGAGGAGGCAAAATATCACTGGCATCTCATCAGCTGAGAATCACATGCAGAGACACTAACAAATGAATGAATGAATGTGTGAATGACTGAGTGAATGGATTAATGAGTGAGTGAGTGAATGAGTGGGAGAGCAGATGAATGAAAGAATGAGTAAATGAATGAGTGAGTGAGTGAGTGAGTGAATGGATGAATGAATCAACTTCCAAAACTTCCAAAAATAAATCTAAAACAGTTAAATGAATGAATAAATAAATAAAAACATTATCTAATGCTATTCTGTGTCAAATCACAGTAATATACTGTATGTTTGTCAGACAGAGCATACTGTAAATATTGAATTGAAATAAAGTTAAACTGGTTTGAATGTTCTTGTGTGTGTTTGCTTCCCTAGCTGAGGGGCGGCGATGGTTGTTGGTAGACTCAGGCTGTGCGGTGCAGGACAGTGACTGGCATGGTTTAGTGCTGGATATCGGCACTTACTAGCCTCGCTAGCGCCAGGCTAGGCACTTACTGCTCTGGATGAAATGTAAGACAAGCTTTTAGGGCAGAACTTTGCCAGCTCTATCAGTAAAAGGACATGGAAGTGCATGCCAGCGGTCCAGCAGTGGTGCCAGGACAGCTCATAGTGCCCAGCCCAGCCCTCTCGAATGCCATCTGCATGTGTCTTATAGTTATCCCATCTCACTAAAACCAAGGATAGAGTAGACTGGGAAGTGTAGCCAAAACCCCAATGTCCTTAGGATATAGGACCTATTACACTCTCAGCAGCCATAATAGTCCTTAAGTCTTTTATTCTCTCTCTCTCTCTCTCTATCCCACACCTCTCTATCCTACACTCCGTCTCTCTCTCTGTTATTCATTCGTCAACAATCGGCTCTGCTTGCCTGCCTGCCAGGCATTTGTTTTGTGTTTATTTCATGAAAGGCTTCAGATTGAGTGTGTTTGTGAAATTAAATTCATTATGTATGGCATGTGGCAAGACAGCTATAAATCCCTGGAGGATCGTACTGGTCTTTTAAATTGAAGCCATATCTCTGTAGCCATAACATGATTGCGCTTTCCCACGGGGTATAGAGAGAGGGAGTGCATTGTGTGGGAGTGGGTGGGTGAGTGGAGGCCCAGCTGGTAAGTGGGTCCGGACCTAAACAACAACAGCTGACTGAAAAGCATTAGAGCAATGGCCCTGGTTTGTCCCAGCACCACTTTACAAATTTTGGGTATAGCTGAATAGCTGAGTGTGTGTGTGTTGTGGCAGGGGATAGAGAGAGAGAGTGAGTGAGAGAGAGAGAGAGAGAGAGAGAGAGAGAGAGAGAGAGAGAGAGATGATACCCCTGCTACCATAAGAAAAAAAGTAAAATGCCAGGAGGCTAGGCTATAACTCTGTAGTAGATGACATTTTATTTTGCTGCAATACAGAATATGCTTAACTGCACTGTAGATTATAAACTAACAAAGTTATAGCCTTTAGCCAACATTTCATGCTGGGGTATCTAAATAGCCTCATAATTGAACATACAAAATGCTACAATGAGGTTAGTCCAGTTTGATAGAAGCTGTAGAAGTTTAGCCTATAGAGTCTCTGCTAACTTAATCGAATATTTGAACAGTTATTAGGCCTATTCAAAACCAAGAGGTCTTATAGTCTGACAAGGAGGCAGTGGCTGATAGCCTAATCTGCAAGTAATGTGGATCATTCTGCTGATGCAGATTTATCTATACACAGCATCCGATAAAATCCAATAAAATGTAAACTTTTCTAGACACAAACAAGTTTTCCTGCGGGGAGCCGCACTATTTATCACAAACTCCCACTCGGCTCTGGCATTGTTCCATTGCAAATTGATTTCTCTTTGAGAAACAAGGCTGCCAGTTTCTTAAGAGCTCCCAGGGAAGTTTGACTCAAAACACCACTCAAAACAATGTTCCCTTGTGGCGAGACAAAATTTTAGTGGAATCCAATAAAACAGCTGAGAAATTTTGTTGGCTATACAGACAGCGTGTTGTGGAGACACGGATTTCACTGAGCTTTTGCTATTTCTCAGATGATGAAACTTCCTTCCTTGTGTGTATTCCTTTTGTAAACAATGAATGGCGCACTGAGACGTTTACGTTTCGTTGAGATGAGTAACCCATTGAAATAAAAACAGTTCATGTGAGGCGTACTAATGTCGGCACATGAAAAGGAAACCAAACAACAGAAGCACCTCTTCTACCATGAACCGCAGGGACTTTCCGTAGTCGCGGGTGACGGCTGTGATGCGAACGCAGCCCCCTACTCTAATTCTAAGAAACCGTCAAAACAGCGCGAGGGGAGGAAGGGCCTCTGCAATGGGACATCACTGACATTTCAGACGACTCAGGAAGAGATGATGTAGGCCAGCCTGGTCCTCTCATTTAGAGCTACAGAGCGAGGTGAAACTCTTATTTCCGGGATGTTCGAAGGGGGGAAACCCGTAGTTAATCATATCCAAATTCAGTTTTGAAGACATGGCTTCATTCTGTCAGTCTACACACAAGAACGCAGTCTCTCTTCTTGGAGAATTGCGAAAAACCCGTCCATGAGCGCGAACATCTGATCCAAGTCAGGTAACGATTTCTGCGAGTGCCATGGCGTCAAGAAAAGACATCACTAATGATGTGTCTTCCACACCAGATGAAAATGAGTATCCATCCGGCTTTCCTCAAAGTATTTGCGACCAAACTCCTCACGAGAAGTATTTATGTAGCAACTGCAACAGCGTGCTCAATAAAGCTCGCCAAACCGCCTGCGGCCATCGTTACTGCCTGGCCTGCGTCAACTGGCTCGTCAGGTAAGACCCCCTCATTCATAGAGAATTCATTACCATACGATTAAAAACGTGTCAGGATGTTAGGAGTGTGTCCATGTATATACACCTGAACGAACTTAGAGCTTACCTAACCATAACTTAAAGAAAGCATGTTTAGCTTATTTAATTTAAGCCCTGTGCGTGTTGATTTTTTGGACTGTTTTATCAGTGTATGAAATCAAGGCATTAAGAGAAATTGCTATCTGAATAGGAACAACAAAAATCCTGTGTGTAAAAAGTGCAAAGAGGAAGAGCCCACCACAGAGAGTGATTCCAGCATATTGACTCTGGATAATGTAAGTAGAATCATCAACTTTTTTCCCCCTCCTGGAACATTTTAATAGAAATTGGGTATCACAGGACTGGCAGGTGAATTAAATGCAAATGATATATCTATCCAAACTCATGCCATATTTGCAATCAAGAAAAACAGACATTTATAGCCTGAAGCCTGAATTTGATAAGCATACTGACTTGATTATACAAAATAAATTAATTCATCCTATGTAACCTTGTTAAGTTAAGTGGCTATCCATAGTAATAAATAAAACTTCTGAAGTGGTACATTTTAAGTGAACCAAGAGGTAAATGTATTAAGGAAATGTCTAGTTCAAATGTTAAGTATTTTCCCCAAACACAGGCTAATGTAGGCATTAGCCCAATGATAATATAATTGCCTAAAATTGTCTTTTGGCTGAGATTTTAAACTGAGGCCATGATTAGACTAAGGTCGTTTAAGGTCCCGTGGCAGTCATCACAAAGTGTAAGGGTTTACCAGCTCTCTTGGCTAAATGCCAAATCTGGCCACCATCACAATGCCCCAGTCTCCACCTAAAGCAGGTGGAAGTGTTTTTTTAGACACAAAACAGCTGTTGTGCATCATCCAGGTGTGTAGTACACTTTGATAATGTTCGGCTGAGGCAAGCATCCCTTCATGCATTGTAAAGGGCTGTGGAATGGGGTTGTTGTTGTTGGTAGCCTCCTGCTGCTGTCAATTTGTTGTTGTGGTTAAAAAACAAAAAAACAAAAACACAATCATTGTCCCTGCCTCAGATTTGGTCCTCAAGAAGTAACAGAGTGCCATTATACACTGTTGTTACAGTTAATATAATGCTAATGTAGTTAATGCTAATAGTTAATGATATAGCCCATACTGTGTCCTAAGTCCTGTAATAGCTATGATATAGCCCATGCTGTGTCCTGAGTCCTGTAATAGCTACGATATAGCCCATACTGTGTCCTGAGTCCTGAGTAGCTTATGATTTAGATCATGTGCACATTAAGCTGGGTAAATGCCGTACATAACATTGTATAGTCTTCGTTTTCACCAGAGTTTTCAGATTCATCCGCCTTAGCGATCGTATTCAAAAAGGATCATTTTCGGCTTTGGAATTCTCCATATTAATGTGGACGGGAGGGGTAAACGGATAAATTATTATGCATATTCATAATTACCTGGTTTAATGTGTACAGGGTCTAAGCCACATGCTGTGTCCTGAGTCTGGTATGCTATTGCCGCATATCTGGTCCTGAGTCCTGAGTCCTTTATAACTAATGATATATCTGCATTCTGCAGAGTCCTATGGGTTAACCTTCACAGTGAGGACCCACATGGGACTCATGGAGACACAAAAACTATACTGCCGCCTCGCTTCCCATCCAAATATCAATTTGGTGGCAAAAGGAGCCAGAAGCCTCTCCCCCACTGGCTGGCCAAGCCTACAGGCCAAGGGTCTCCCTCCTGGGACTACTTTCATCCAGAAGACATTACCGGGCTTACTGAATGTGAAAATGGACTCCTTGAAATGATGACACACACATTCTTTTAACCGTCGAGCCTCAAACTTATGTGTGTGTCTGCATGTGAGTGAGTGAGTGAATATGTGTGTGTGTGTATGTGTGTGTGTGAGAGAGGGAGTGAGTGAGTCGAAGCATGTGTGTGTGTGTGTGCGCGTGTGTGTGGTCGGTCAGCTGTAAGGAAGCCTCAGTGCCTAGTCTAATGTCCCATGACAGGACAGGACGAAGGTGTCATGTATTCTCCTTGTTTCCATCGGCAGCTTAAGTCATTGCCCATGCTCCTCCCCAGGTGAAGAGACACGGCTCAGATCCTCTCTAGGATGGAGACAGATGGGGCGTTACAGTATACCATTATTCACTATAACTGCGATATTTAAAATGAAATAACAATGTTGTGATAACGTTATAAATAGATTAATAGGATAATATCATATATGACCTTTTGCTTATCCGGGTTGCTTATTTTATTTTGTGTCCATAGTGCAGTATGATAGTACAGTAGTGTAGTAGTAGCAATAGTAGTAGCAGAGAGGGTTGATAAAAGCAGTATCTTTGGTAGTAGTAGTAGTAGTAGTTGTAGTAGTGTAGTGTAATTGATTCTTTTGTAAGCTTTAAAGCAACACTCCACCATTTATGGAAATATGTTCATTTTCCCATGAGTTAATTAATTGAGCCATACCTTTCTTCTGTTCATCCAGTCCTTCTCTGAGTCTGGCGATATCTATTTAAGCTCCAAGCTAGCATTTATCATTGAAGCGGAATAAACCAGACGAGATGCTAATGGTCCAATCTGATTCAATGATACATGCTAATTTGGAGCTAAAATTGGTATTGCCAGAGAAGGACTGGATGAACAGGCGAAAGGTATGGCTCAATTAATTAACTCGAGGGGAGATGGAAAATGAACATCTTTCCACAAATGGTGGAGTGTTGCTTTAATACAGCTACAGTACATGTAAGTTGATTGTCTCTCTACCCCACTGCACCTTTAGGGTAAGTGTAAGTCGTTTCTTCCTAAAGATCCTCAACACACCGCACACACACATAGGCTACTGTATGCCATTGTTATTTTATTGAGATTTCATACAAATCCTGAGGATATTTTGATAATATGTCAGGTGAGCACACACTTTATCAGCAGATACAATTGACTGATCCTGTTGTTATATCACTCAAATCATGAGGACATAGAGATAATATGAATGTATTTTTTGGGGCTCAAGGGCACTGTTTAGTCATTAGAGGCCAGGTGGCCACGGCTACCCAGGTTTTCATCTTGCCTGACTTCACCATCAGATCACATTAAAGGCAAAAAGGCAAAAATAGTTTTGGTCATAGTAATTGTGCAGTAAAAGCTATGATTGCCCTAAGGATCTTGCCTAGCGTGCTCGTAGAATGATTGCCCTAAGAATCCTGGATCTGCTCTAGAATCTTTGATCTTGGCTAGCGTTCTAGTAGAATGGCTTGGAATCCTGGCTGCCACTTGTGTCCCTGATCAAGGCCCTTACTGTAGCTTGGTGCTCTTCGGATGGAAGTGTGTGGATGGAAGTGTGTGCTAAATGCTTACAGTAAATGCAACTGGAGTTCAGGCTTTCACTGTAGCAGTGGAGTAAAGTGTCGGAGGGACTGGTGACATTGACGGGCTTGTGTTTGGACATTGTGACATATGTGAGAAAAAGTTACCATAGCATTGAAATCTAAGGAGAAGGTTAGGACAGATTCTAGAATATCATCTGCACATTGTAATGATATAACTTGCTCTAACATGACATGTTCTTCTTGAGATGTTCTAAGGAAATCGTCAGGACAACTATGGGGTCCCTATAGAGAAGATACCAGCAGAGCCGTAAATGATGCCAAAATTTCACATTAACCTTGGAAACCCCGCCAAACCCCCCTCCGATTTAGTTTTTCATTCAGTTCTGTAACTGTAGCCCAACTGTACCCGTGAGAATTTGCGAGACTGTGGAATAGAAGCATCCTCTCTAGTGTTTGCCCATCTATCTCTGATCATGATCAAAGATTCCATAGAGCATTCCACACTCCACTCTAGAATCTTTGGTCAGGACTGCTTACTGTAGCAGTTGCTGCCAAATAGCCGGTGGAATCTCAATTGATGATATATGAAGTCAATAGCCTATACACTTAGGTTGCCTCTGGATATAAGCCGTGTGCAGTAGTTGAGAGACTTCATATTCGTATTCATATATTAGGCTATATTCTGACAGGAAATATACATATGTGTGATTAAATTACTAGGGGCCCTAAATTGAATGACAGGTGACCAGACTTTGGGACTTCACCCATCATTCAAAATTTTTTGACTTTTGTGTGTGTGTGTGTGTGTGTGTGTGTGTGTGAATGGGGGCGGATGAGGAATGTTTAGGGTAGGCATGGTTTGTCGATGTTGTTGAATCCGTGATGGGCGGGGGGGGGGGGGGTGTCAGGTGAGTCACGGACGGAAAGTTTTTGTTATTTCCCCGTTTGAATGCTGTCTGTCCCCCGCAGTCCTTCAGTGATGCGGCCATCACCAAGGAGATCCTGGAGCTGAAGGTGCACTGCGTCAATCATGGCTGTCCATGGAGGGGCATACTCAGGGACTTTGAGGTACTTTCCTCCAATGGTCACCCATTTCTGCTGCAGTAGTGTGTGTATGTGTGTGTGTGTGTATGCGTGTCTGTATGCGTGTGTGTATGTGTATGTCTATGTATGCTTAAATGTTTTGTGAGGTTTGTGCTTTAGAGTATTTAATTGTGTGTGTGTGTGTGTGTGTGTGTGTGTGTCTGTCCGAAAGTCTATGGTTGTTATGTGTGGGCTGCTGTTTTCTCTGTTGTAAAATATGATAGGGAACTTTTTGTGTGTTTGCTGTTGTGCTTTACTTGTGTAATGTTGAAGTGAGCCAGGCGAGATAGCCTACGCAATGCTGCTAGATGATGTTTATTCACTTCACCCCCTCTCTTTAGTTCACCCCCCTCTCTCATCTCTCTCTGGGATTTCAAGGGTGTTATGTGTTTTAAGTGAAGCTTGCATTCAACAACGTATTTTTCTATGCCATCATCCAATCCAGGATGATGGAAATTTTGGTTGACATTTAAATTGAATGCATTTACATCCATTTTGAAGAGTTAAATAATTCAAACACAAAACAAAAAGTTCACGGGAAACAAAAACTCTAGTAACTAGTAAATTATACATTTGCACTTATCCCTGGTTATTTCCTTAGCTTAGCTTTATCTTAAACAATTTAGCAATTTTCCATTTCAGAAGATGACACACAATTATGTCACCAGCGACTATTTCTGCTCCCAAAAAAGGGAAGGAGTAACTTGGGCAATAGGCAGATTCTGCAAGACGTCACCTTGTGAATTTTCTGCTCCTACACAAAGATGCTTACATGGCTGAAAGGTGCTTTTAATTAGCCGTCATCAGGCGGGGGTGGTTAGCGCCGTGCATCCATTAGGAAAAAGTCGAATGAACAAAAACACCTTTTCTTTTGCTCTGACAAAGAGACCTTAGAAAGGGGAAAATACATGTGAAGAACAGTTGGGGTTTTTAGGTCTATATTTGAAACCCGCTACACTTGGAGCACCTTTGATGTCATCAGGAAGGCGTCATGATCTGAGCGATAGGCCTATAATACCCACCAGCTATGTTCTGCCAAAATGAGACTCACAGTCAGAGAGAGGGTTTCTACTGCGCCTCAGCACATAGTCACATGACCTGATGCAGCACAGGATGTTCACTCATAACATGACGGGTCACTCCATAATTTATGCCCTTGGGTAACTGATGTGTTTCGTTTCACCAACAGTATCATCCTCAGAGTCAACCGACATTTCTGAGTTATTTTGGTTTTGGTCTTGTCTGACTGAAAGATGGTTAATAAGCTGTGTATTGAGGTTGAAGTTCAAGTTCCTAATTGTACCTGTAAACAGGAGGCCTCTAAAGATTGCTGTGACATACTGTATAAAACTGGTGCTTTCCACAGACTGTGCCACAGTGTAAGGCAGCAATGCACAAGGGATTTAAAGGAATACTGGGTAAGCCTGCAACTGTTTATCTACGGAGCTTCCCTACAGTGGCAGATTGTTTTTTTTCTAAACTGTTCTTTTGAAACCTGTCATGCTACAAGTGTTGCAAGAGCTGCAGGTGTAACTGAGCGAAGACGATGTCAGCAGGGAGCCAAGAGAGCAGGGGTGTCACTAGGAATTATGCTTTACTGAGGCACTGCCCGCCCCCCCTCAAAAAAAACCCACATATCACAGCCATCACTTTTTCTGATCAAAAAAAGTTTTTACTCCAGTTGCTGGGTCAAAGCTCAATACCTCTGATTTACTAGCTTATATGAAACACAACTTCATAAATAAAGGTATTTGTCCTTAGTTTTGTATTTCAAATGGGTTGTATCTCCTGCGACACATCATCTAAGAATAAATGCATAAGAGGGAGGGAGAGGGATGCCTTGCTGCATTTGCTGACTTAAAGCAGTTCTCCAGAGTGAATCAAACCGAAGCCCTGTTGCCTGAGGCTGCCGAGTGCTGTCGATAGGTATCAGAACTACATAAATAGGTAGAACGTAGACCGAATTCGAGAACCAGCCGCTACCACTAACTGATTAGGGCATGTCTTTTTCACTGTGCTTTCGTTTTCACATGCCCTAATCAGTTAGCGGTAGCGGCTAGTTTTCTTATGCGGTCTACGTTTTACCTACCGATGTAGTTCTGATACCTATCGACAGCACTCGGCAGCCTCAGACAACAGAGCTTCAGTTTGATTCAATCCGGAGAATTCCTTTAATACTTAGGCCTATAATGCTTTAGTCATTAGCTGCAAATAATCATAAAGAGCTTGTTCTTTCTTACAACCGATTGTCTTTTATGTTGGTCAGCAATCGTTAAATGTCTTTCAACTTTTAGCGCAACTTTGAAGCTCCGCTTGGTGAACTGCGGTAAATGTGAGGATAGTGCGTCTTGGAGCTTTCACATAGGCCAGGTTTTACAGTGTACACACTGCACCACGTTGTCCTCCTTATGAAAGATAGTGTACACATTTTCCAGCCAGTCTTTTGACATATGCAAAAGTTGCCTATCGTGCAGTAAAGATAGAATGTCTATGAAAATGTCCCAGACCAATAAGAAAATTAGTTTGAAAGTAGAAGCTATAGAAATACTCTCTTCTAGCATGTAGATC
>JASCQY010003863.1:0-7500 GCA_030264315.1 Sardinella tawilis
GTGTGTGTGTGTGTGTGTGTGTGTGTGTGTGTGTGTGTGTATGTGTATGTGTATGTGTGTGTGTGTATGTGTGTGTGAGGGAAAAGGAGCAGGATAGAGAGGGGGGGTGGGGGAGTAGGAGAAATGTGTGTGTGTGTGTGTGTGTGTGTGTGTGTGTGTGTGTGTTTGTATGTGCAGGAGAAAGTACAGTAGGCGTTTGTATGAGAGAGAAAGAGCAGGAGGAGTGTGTGTGTGTGTCTGTGTGTGTGTGTGCACATGCGTAAGATAGAGAGAGTCTGGGTTACACACCTGACCCTGTGAGTGACCTGTGCAACCACACACAGAGTTTCTGTGCATAGTGTGTGTGTGTGTGTGTACGTGTGTGCAACTTCAGATCAACCACCCATGGACTTCTGTCCTTAATGTGTGTGTGGTGTGTGTGTGTGTGTGTGTGTGTGTGTGTGTGTGTGTCTGTTTTCATGCGGCTTCAAATCAACCACCTATGGACTTCTGTCTTTAATGTGTGTGTGTGACTTCAGTTCAGCCACCCACAGACTTCTCTGTTTTTAAAGTGTGTGTGTGTGTGTGTGTGTGTGTGTGTTTTTTTGACTCCAGCTCAGCCTCTCACTGACTCTCCTTCCTGAACAACATGAGCTGACCACAAACTGACCTCACAAGAGACACAACATAAGTCCCAAATGACTGTTACTTAAACCGTGGACAATACAACCTGTCATCACATACATACAGTATATACACACACTGTACATATAGTTCTAATAGGCACATACAAATGGTGCCTGGAATTGCTGTGTTGTTATGCTGTGCAGCCAACTGTAAGGCCGAGGCGAGCTAACATTAGATGAAGTCAGGTGATGATCTGTGCCAAACACCAGCTCACTTTAAATCACCATCATTGAGTTAAAATATACTTGTAGGCTGTCTGAAGTAGTGTGTGTGTGTGTGTGTGTGTGTGTGTCTGTGTGTGTGTGTATGTCATACCTTTACACACACTGTTACATTCACTCCACTGAGAAGACCCAGAATTATATGAACACACACACATACACAGAGTGAGTGAGTGAGAGAGAGAGAGCAAGAGAGAGAGAGAGAGAGAGAGAGAGAGAGAATATAACTACATTTCTGTACATAGTAACTTGACTGACAGACTATAAACAGAGCAACAACACTTACAGTACATCAGTTTCAGGGTAACACACACTAATATCTGTACATTAACAAGTAACAAAAAAGGTGCTTTTTCTCGTTTGGAGTATTTGAATAATCCCCGTTGTCTTTTTCAAAATAAAGTGTATGTATTGAAAAAGAGAAAAAACTGTCGACATATTGACTTTCTTGGCTGGGTGTAATAGCGGCATGGATGTGTGTCAAACATGCTTTTTGTGTGTGTGTGTGTGTGTGTGTGTGTATGGGGGGGGGGGGTGTATGTGTGTGTGAGAGAGAGAGTGAGAGAAAGATGTCAGACAATGGCAGTGACCCACATTTTGCTCGACATTGATGAAAAACGAGAGTGCAAATGAAAAGTGTGTGTGTGTGTGTGTGTTTGGTCAAAGGACAACCCTCGTGCATGTGTAATCGGGGGAATGGAAATTAGAAGCCAAGCACAAGCCACACACTAATGCATACACACACACACACACACACACACACACAAATGCAGTGTGTCCCTCCAGAGTTGCATTTTGACTGAAGCCCTCACTTGGAAAGTGGGTCATTCTCACTCTGTCACTGTGCATGACCAGCTAACTGATGAGGCCTGCAAGTTTCTCCCTCTGTGGTGTGTGTGTGTGTTTGAATTTGAGTGGGAGACAGTGGGAAAGACACAGAGAAAGAGGGAGAGAGAAAGAGTGTGAGAAAGCAAGATAGAGAGAGACTGGGTGGGAATAGGTGATTGACACAAAGACTGATGTGGAATGAAATAAGAGAAAGCAGAAGTGTGAGATTTTTTTTTTTTGTCGGTGTAGTGTAATGTGGAATTCTGTGCCTCTGTGTGTGTGTGTTTGGGGGGGGGGGGGGTGATTGGGGTTTCTAGGGACGCAGCTCAACATCTGAAACCATCAACACAAGCAATATACTCATGATGGCTGTGTACTGTGGGGGTGAGCGAGAGATTGAAACAGACAGAAAGAGGGAGGGAGGAGAGAGATGTAGACAGAGAAAAATAGGGAGAAAGAGAGGCGAGCGTATTAAAGTCGAGTTGAGCAAAAAAAAAGTGTGTGAAACTAAATTTGAGTGTGTGTGTGTTTTCATAAAGGTGTGGACTGCTGTGGAGGAGTATGAGTGTCAGTCTGAAGTTTTTGGATGGATCACACACCTAAACATCCGATTCCATCCACATCAAATCACCACTGACAGCTTGTGTGTGCGTGTGTGTGTGTGTGAGTATTTGTGTGCGACACCAACACACATCCACACACTCAGCTTAACAGTGCATCGCTGTGGCTATTATTGGTATTAAGACTTCTATGGGACATGAGGATTTCAAAGTTCTGCACACAGGCCTTCACCACATTAAACCACACACACACATAAACATACACATACACACACAAAGAGGTAAATGCTTTGAGAGTTTAATGCATAAATGCAGATTTAATGCTTTGAAAAAAGTATATGTACATGACTACATACAACAACAAATATACATGTAGAAACAACCGAACACTGAATAGTGTAGATAGTGTGTGTGTGTGTGTGTGTGTGTGTGTGTATCTGCAACAATAACGTCTTTGACAACACACAGGATACAAACTGCTTCCATGACTACAGATGAGCCAACAGAAAAACATTCAGTAGTGTATCAACTAGAGATCAACAAAAGAGCAACACTTGGATACAGAGTAGTGTCTCTATGGAGATAAACAATATCTGATTATAAAACTAGACATGGAATAAATAATGTTACATATTCATGCTTGCATTTAGTCAGCGGGACGCTCGAGAAAGACAAAAGGGAAAGAGAAACACTGAGATTTAGAGAGAGAGAAAGAAAGAAAGAAAGAGAAAGAAAGAAAGAAAGAAAGAAAGAAAGAAAGAAAGAAAGAAAGAAAGAAACCGAGAAAGAGAGATATAAAAATGAATGAGATATGATATATCCATTCATATGAAGGACTGAAAAAAACTGCGTTCACATATATGGCTACTCGCTGAGCGATATCAGTCAATAGAATGCGCTCCAGAGATGGAACGCCTGGACGGGGCGAGGAGAGTAGGAGCGATGCGATGTCGTGGATTCGGAGTTACATTTTTTTAACTTTTGCGTGAGTAAGCGAGTGGCGAGTAGCGACGTATGTGGACGTAAATTGAGAAGGATGTGGACAAGATGGACTGATGCGGTGGCGAGTGTGCAGATTGCTGAGATACAGGTTGTATGCTATGATATTTAGTGCAGGACAGTAGTGGGATTCATATTCGAGCGTGTGTGTGTGTGTTTGCGTGTGTGTGTGTGTGTGTATACATGTTAACTTCAGCTCTTATTGAAACTCCAGAGAGGGTCGAGGTCGCTGAGGAGGTCGGTGTGTTTCGTGATGCCGTTGGCCTCCTTGCTTCCCGTCTCACTGGGGGCGGGCTCTACAAAGCCATTCTTCTGTTCCAGTTGGTGGAGAGTGTGATCCGGTCCATTGATTGGTTGAGAGGCTTGATTGGCAGGAAAAGCAGCAGGCTCTCCCTGCTGAGGAAGAGCGCCCTCTGGTGGTGGCTGAAGGCAGAGATTCTCCAGCCTGGCCTGGAGTGGGTCCGGCTCTGCTCCAGACAGGGGCCCTTCCATGGGCTGCATGCCCAGCTGAGATGCTCCCCCACTGGGCACTGCGGGAGCCATGGGCCCCTGGCCCTCCACAGAACCTGGAGGAGGCTGCGGACCCTGAGATGCTGGAGGAAGACCAGTTGGCACAGGAGACGGAGTGCCAACCTGCTGGGGGACCAGAGGCTGCTGGAGGTGGGGAGGTGGCGCGTGGGCAGACATGGGGGCGCTGGTGGGGGTCATGGGCGCCCCCATGAGATTAGGGTGCGGCTGGGGGGGCTGGTGCTGCATGTGAGGCTGAGGGCTATACGAGGGCATGCCACCCTGCACTGGCACTCCACCAACCGTTGGAGCAGGCACTCTCGGCTGAGCACCGGGGTACCCATAGGGCATCTGGGGGTAGCCTTGGGCAGCGGAAGGGGGTGGCAGGTAGCCCCCCATCCCGTGTTGGCCCTGAGGCGGGAACATTGGTCCTGGGCTTTGCCCAGGTCCGGGCACTCTGTTTGGGGGCATGGGCATGCCCTGGTGGGGTGGCATTCCTGGAGGTCTTTGCTGCTGATGGCCTGGCATGGCAGGCTGGTAAGGGTGAGGGGCAGAGGGGTTTGGGCCATGGCTCTGGGCTGGCGGCTGGATGGGCATGCCAGGGTGGGGACCCGGGTGGCCGGGAAGACCCGGGTGCCCGGGGTAAGGCACCCTGAATGGCTGGGTGGGTATCCCACCAGCGGGGTGAGGTTGAGGGGGCATGTACTGCTGCATAGGGGGGCCAAGGGGCATCTGAGGGGCAGGAGAAGCCTGGGGGTGGGCATGGGGGGCATTTGGATGACCTCTGGGGGCACCAGGGTACTGGGGGGCGAGATGCGGAGAGGGCATCTGCCCTGGTCTGGGGGCGTTCTGATTCGATCCCATTTGCCCCATCTGAGGTGGCAGGTGGGGCATGTATCCCCCGGGAGGCATCATGGGATGTCGTGGTAGCGAGACCCCCGGAGACTGTTGCCAGGGAGACGGCATGTATCCAAACGAGGGCGCCTGTGTAGCACTGGGCAGGTTGCTGATAGGTGAGTGACTTGGGGGAGGTGTTGGCGCCCCTTGTGGCTGGGGGTGGGAGTGCAAGGGGGCAACTGGGCGAATGTGGGGTAGTTGGGGAATAGCACCAGGAGCAGGTGGCATCCCTGGCGACCAGGAGAGGGGTCCAGATGTGCCCCCTGGGAGGAGAGCGGGGTTTGGGAGAGGGGCGGCGGCCAGCCTGGGGTCTGGTAGGCTGGAGGGGGAAGGGGAGTGGTCGGAGAGAGGCTTACGAGCTGTGGGTCTGGGAGGAGCTTTACCCACCGCCCTGGGTTGAGAGGCACACACACAGACAGAGAGAAAGAGAGAGAGAGAGAGAGAGACAGAGACAGAGAGAGAGAGAGAGAGAGAGAGAGAGAGAGAGAGAGAGAGAGAGAGAGAGAGTGAGAGTGAGAGAGTGAGATACACACATTAACATATAGAATTAATTAAAATACTAAATACTGAATAAATTTAAACTAAATAAATTATCTTACAGTAGCACAGCATATGTAATTACACAATTTTCACATATATACATACATACCCAATATACACAAACACAAGAATCACAAACGTACACCCTCACACAGACAACACACACATATACACAAACAAATCACAGAATCACAGAAAAAAGTCTGAATGTAACTTCAAAGTCAGAATGTAACTTTTTCACACACTCTCTCACACACACACACACAAACACCTGTCTAGCTGCCAGTCACTCCTGCTCTCTCTCATGACACTGTACCCAAACACACACACACACACACACTGGTACGTACTTGTCCAGCAGTCGGAGTCGTTCTTGCTCTCTCTCTTGACTGCGCTCTTTGGCCTTCTGAAGGAGAGTGGAGCATTTACCCAGAAGTCCCTGGTAGAAACCCCGCCCCTCTTCCGCCTTGCGAAGCAACTCCTCATGGGCCTCTGATGACATCAGCAAGCTCTGGACCATATGATCCCACCTGAAACACACACACACACACACACACACACACACACACACACACACACACACACACAGAATCCATTATATAGATAGATTAAGTTATTATAATTTAACCCTGTGGTTTACTAATCCAAATGGCCAGTATGTGGTCCAGTCCAAAAGTAGAAAGGAGTTTTCATATTCATACACTAAGGCTACTTTCAGGACCAAGGACAGCTCCATGGGCTACAGCTGCCCATTTCGAGACCACAGACAGCTCCCCTGAACTACAGATGCCTGTCTCAGGACCAAGGACAGGTCCCCTGGGCTACAGCTGCCTGTTTCAGCACCACAGACAGCTCTCCTGAACTACAGAGGCCTGTCTCAGGACCAAGGACAGCTCCATGGGCTACAGCTGCCCATTTCAAGACCACAGACAGCTCCCCTGAACTATAGATGCCTGTCTCAGGACCAAGGACAGCTCCATGGGCTACAGCTGCCCATTTCAAGACCACAGACAGCTCCCCTGAACTACAGATGCCTGTCTCAGGACCAAGGACAGCTCCCCTGAGCTACAGCTGCCCATTTCAAGACCACAGACAGCTCCCCTGAACTACAGATGCCTGTCTCAGGACTAAGGACAGCTACCCTGAGCTACAGCTACCTGTTTCAGCACCATGGACAGAGGGTGAATAGCTGTTAGCAGCAATCGTCTATTTCAGCACCCTGGACAGCAAATCAAGTTGTAAAAAGTTTTTACAAAATCTAGGTATCTATCTGGTCAGCAAAACAGTGAAAAACAATGGTTTAAGCCCTGTGTGTGTGTGTGTGTGTGTGTGTGTCTATGTGTGTACAACTTACTGTGCCTGTGTATCCTGCAGATGTTTGCGCACAGTAGCAGAGTGCACGTTGGCCTCAGTCAGGGCTTTCAGGATGTTGTCTTGAGCTGAGAGGTTCTGCTGGATGTAAGTCTGCAACTGGGAGTACTTCTGCAGCTGCTCCTCAAACACAGTCTGGTGGGGCGGGGGAGGGATGGTGGGGAAAGAGAGAAAGAAAGTGAGAAAGAGAGAGGGAAAAAAGAGGGAAAGAGATAGAAAGAGTGTGAAAAAAGGTAGAAAGAGAAAGAAAGTGAAAAAAAAAGAGAAAATGAAAAAAAGGCAGAAAAGAAGAGAGATGAAGAAAAGAGAAAGAAGAGAAAGAAAAGACTATTATTGTAGAAATATGATGTAGACATGTCATGAGGAGAACTTAAATATGTGGCAAACACAATGATCGTCTGATACACAATATGATGAATCGTCTACCTTCATCTGAGCACGCTCTGTAGTGACTAGAACACTTGTGATGTCATCTTTATGGATGAGGTCACGAAGCTGCTGTTCCAATGAGAGTCGCTGGCCTTGCATTTCATTAACTTTACCCAGAATCCTTTGCAGCTGTTGCAGAACAGCTGTATCATCTATGGAAAAGTTAAATAAAAACTCACACACTCATCTACACACATAGTTAATCTCTTAACCACTCATACACTCAAAAATGTTAAAATAATTAAAAAAAAAAAGTTTTTCTAACCTGCTCACAAGTCAAACATTAAATGACAATAAACACAATAAACACACACCCATACACACACTCATACACACTCACACACACAAACAGTGAAGCAAAAAAAGACCCTCACACACACACCTTCAGAGAGTTTGGGGCTGGGCAGGCTGTCTCTGAGCTGCTGTAGGGGTCCCTGCAGCAGACGCAGATTGGGTAGGTTCTGGCTCATGTGTGTGTGCAG
>JASCQY010003890.1:0-10899 GCA_030264315.1 Sardinella tawilis
CAATTGGTTTTGACACTGAATCTAAAATGGTCCGGCTTTTTTTTTTTTTTTTTTTTTTTAACAGAAGCTGATATCTGTCTAATTTGCTGGAAAATATGTCTGATAGGCCTATGTGTCTGTTGACTTTAACTTTGTTTTCCTGATTTGTATCAATAACCAAGGTTTTATTGTTGGGGACCATCCACGAAAGAACCCAGATGGATAGGCCTACTCGACAATGGCTCCGGTCCTAGGCTATTATAATTTTGAAACACAAGAGAATTTTATAGCCAAAAGATGCAAAGTTGTCAATATTTTTTTCTTGCATTTGTGCCTGAAGTTATTCCTCTGACATCAGCGGTGGGAATTCAATAAGCTAATAATTAGACCTACTACACAGAGGGCGCCTGCCTGCACCCACCTCCTCCAGAAGGGTGCATGCAAGTGTGCTCTTGACGCTATTATTAGGTTATTTGTAGGCAATGCAGAAATGTGTTCATACCATTCTACAAGCATGTTTTTTGTATTTCTAATGTGAAACATGACAAGCAGGCTACCTAGGGGTGATAAGATTTAAGGTTTATGCTTCTGATGTTAAGCAGATTCTTAGCCTGGCTTTTGCGACCATCAAATGTCATACAAGCTTAGTCTGGCTAATCTTACATAGGCTACTAGCGCCCTCTCAAAGGCAGAATCAATGTTAAACTTGTTTAGCCCGCCTCCTTCACCTTGGAGTAAAAGCTCACTTCTCATTGGGGCCTGAAATTCTGGGATAGGAAATGCAGTAAATAAACCCAGACTAGCAGATTCTACCACCCAAGAGATATTCTAACAGTTAGGCCTGTTTCATAATATAAATGTTTGGTAGTAAAACAATAAACTAACTAAATGTCGAAAAAAAATTGGTCCATTGAGGACCACAATCTAATGGGCAATTAAGTGCAAATGTATTAATCAATCAATCACATCAATAATGCATCAGATGTGCTGAGGCCCAGTTTGTCAAACTTGCAGATGATTTGATGAAAAATGAAAAGTGAAAAAAAGTTTGATTTACAATGTTTTTTTTTTTTAATGTCATATGTCATTTACATAACGGGCAAAGCCATTGCCTCTCCTTTAATTCCTCCATTTGGTTGGTGTCCATGTTCACACACCTTGCGTGATACCAACGGTTCACACTGGATCTGTTAATTAGAAAAATAAATTAATGATGTATTCATATTTTGCCATTACAACAGGATTGCAGTAATATAAGTGGAAGGACATCACAGTTCCACATTTTTATTGCTGCTCACAACAACTCACCCAATCTGTTATGCCATCTGTTAATCCAGGACTTTTTTCAGTTCCAGTACACATGGCACAACAGCTTTCCTGATCAAACACTGAAACAAAATGTAGATGCATGACACAATGACTTGGAATATGTGTGTGTGTGTGTTCCCAAAAATGGCAAACATGGCTAAATTATGGCAACATGTTGTATGTTTACTATACCCGATGCCTCAAGAACCTGGAGAGCCATTTCCCTCCTCTCGTTCTCTATGGCCCTTGGTGCCGTGTCAAATGACATATCAGGAGGCTGGGGGAAAGCCTCCATCAATGCTCGGGCCATCTAAAAAAAAAAAAAAAAAAAAAACACTGCTGTTGGAGAGGATCCCTAAGCACATGTCAAGTAATTAAGTAAAAAATTACTGGTCAAACTTACTTGAAGAACAACAACGCCACAGCTGGTGCCATCTTGTTAGACTGGGTGGGGCATTACTGCGCCTTTCCATTTCACATCCACCCAATCAGTTTTTCCATGGCGTGTTCTCCTCATCTTAAAATATTCTCTGAAAAAAAATGAATATGACATTGTATAGTAAACTATAGGTGCGATTTTCCATTGTCCATTATATCCAATAGATCTTGACTGACTTACAAACAGCTTAATATTTTAAGAATCCTTAAGAACCAACAGGGCTTTAATGCTTGTGTTTGTGTGGCACTAGTTTTATAGACAAATTTTTGCTTTATGCTATCAAACATAACTGTCCTGAAATATTTAAAATATTTTAGTAATAGAATGCATATTTACTGTAATCTCTGAGCAGCAAGGATGGAGTTTTGAAGCTCAGATGACACTGAGGCTGGATCTATGTGGAACACCGTACCAGACTCTGCATGGATGTACTGTGAAAGAAAGTATAGTAACATCCAGAACAAACAATTTTTACATCACATGTTAAGTATTTTGTTGTACATTTTGTACAAACACAAAATAAGTCCGACAAAAATGGGATGGAAATGGAATAGGCTAACAAAACATACCAGTAAGGTCCAGTGATTGTTTCTCACATGGACAAATGTGAGAACTGCTGCATAATTGTCAAAATTCACCTACAACAGCATGAAATTGACATTTCTCATTACTGTAATTAACATGTAGATTGCTTTTAAAAGGAAGGATCACAGATACTCAGTACCTTAGGTAGACTTTGACGATGCAAAGCAGCTCTTTCGCCAAAGAGAATTACACCTGCCGCATAAAAATCTAACAGGTAGATAGTGCCCACCGTGTTGTTTTTGTGAGCGTACAGGTGGTACAGTGCTTGAATAATCTGTCCAACACAACATAATAATGGTTGAAGAAAACGTGACAATTTTTCACTCTTCCTCATTAAGAAACAAGTGAAAGAGATATTGCATGCTTGTCTATTAATGTAAGAAATCAGACAGCTTTTGTGACAAATTAGTAAGAAGTGTGTAGCCAACAATACAAAGAGGGAGCATTACTTCTCCGGTCAACCACTGTTTAGGTCTCAGTGAACACAGTTCACTGTGGTGGATTATCAGTTGTCGACCCCTGATCTGCGATGGCAGCACAGCAACAACCACCTCTGTCTCTTTCCTTTTCCAAAGGGAGGTCAACTAAAACACAAGAAAAACATGAAATACTGTCTAATGCTCTTCAATACTGGCCCCCTGGAAATGACAACCATCAGCACTGTACTGTGCATTGGAACTGGTCTCAGATATGAAATGTGAGCAGTTTCTGTCCTATATTTAGTCTATCCAATACATATATACCTACCTGCTGCTCAGACTCCTTTCTTTGTGATGAGGAATGACCAGCAGAGCTGGATGATTGCTCCTCATCTGGCCTCTCAGTTGAAGGGGTGCACTGCACAATGTCCTCAAAATGTATCTGGAAGTACAGCCCATGACAAGCCTTTTAGAAATTGAATTCACATTCAGACATTGATACACATCTTGCACAATTTCTTTGGGGAGTGGTATGCCCACAGATCCTTTGAATTAAGTACATAACTGACAACTGTGCCATTACAACAAAATGCTGGTCAGGTAACTGGGGGAGCAGGTCTCAGGACAGCCAGTCAGGTCTGTGGTGGTAGGAGTGGTCATGAGGAGTGCTTATTAAATGTATAAAGGGCTGTGCATCTGGTTCGCAGTGTGTTAGTGTGTGTATAGCCTATGTGTGTGTGCACACACATGTGCGCTCATTCCCACATTCAAAATTTAGAATTATACTTGAAGGGAAACTTGGATCCTTACAGTAGGAGTTGATTGGCCAGATGACAGCTCACTCTCCACATCAACACTGGCCTGTTGCTCCTGTGGCTCTTCCTGCACCTGTCATGACATGGACAGGAACCCTTAAAATAAAACCTCCCACTTGCCACATTCACCATAACTAAAAACTCATTCCAAGTAACCTCTGTGTTGGCATATGTGAAGGGGACATCAATGCTGGACACATAGAGGCCTCTGGAAGCCGAGTTCCTTTTTTTTTGCCACTTTTCTGTGGGAACCTTATGTTTCTTTTCCTGGGTGAAGTGAAAGACATTGCATACATTTGTTATGTGGTACACATAACATAGCTTCAATACAATTCATTAATTGTGATTGAAGAAAACTTTTTTTTAAAAAAATGGTATCTAACCTGAGGCCTTGTCTTTACGGTGTCGTCATACTCCCTTAACAAGGCCTTGTGAATGTCCTGATATGCCAACACAAAGTCATCCAGTCGCAGGAACTTTTGTCCTGGATGTCTAATGTTTTTAAGGTCCCACTGGCTTTTTTCCATTATGCCTTGTGTTTCGTTGTTTCGTGTGTAATTCTGAAACATGCCATATGAGAAAATGTAATGCCATTACATTCCTACAATTATATACATATACATCAATATAGGCTACATCAAGAACGACTCAATACATGTAATGTAATGCACACACATTTGCTTTCTCACCTGCCAGGGCTGATTGCTGATGGCTATGTAGCGTTTGGAAAACTCCTCATAAACAGGCCCTGTTCCATGCCTCCCTAGGTCTCCTAAATTTCAAGAACAAGTTAGTGGGACAATGCAAGTCACATGTATCTGCAATATTTGTATTGCATGTCATCTAACAGAGGCCATGATGAATCTTACCAAGCATTAGATTGGTCCATAAAGGAGCCTGGCCAAGAAAATGTTTGCAAAGTTTGCCAACAAATTCTGGAGAGTGGTAGACATTATGAGGGCCCTCCAAATCAATGGGAGAGTGATCAACAATGTTTTTGAAATGCCTCCTAAAATCTGGGCTGTCAATCTCTTCCTATAAAATAAACAGAGAAGCACAAATGAAGCAAGTAGAGGTAAAATGGCTCTCAGGTATTGTGTGTGCCAACTAATAAGCACCTTACCATTGTGCCATCTGTTGCAGTGTCAGTGACTGCTACATTCAGCATATAGTCCTGTAACTTTTCAAAGTGCTCCCTTACATTGTCTCCATGCTGTGGGCTGCCAAATAGAACTGCACAACTCTCCACTATGGCGTCGAGCTCATGCATAGTCCTGGCTTGGGTCATCAAGCCAAATGTGTGCATTGCCAACCTGTAATGCTCTTTGGTGCTGTAAGAATAGGATTAACTGTATAAATCTTCAACATTAAAGGCATGTACACATTTTGAATACTGAATATAAACACATGCAATACTGACTGTTTTTTACATAGATCCCTGGCATTCTTCATTACATGGGATAGGCATCTATGCAAAATTGGTAGATCCAGGTGTTCCCGTGAGGCATTTCCTGTCACCAGCATGTAATAGGTGTTTAAAAGACCAGAAAGTGTCATTTTGGGAAATGTTAGGGTAAAGGCCTGCATCAGGACCAAAGACCCGTCGGTCATAAACATCTTAGGTCTTTTGAGGGATCTTGACCCAAAGACCTCTGTCAGTGCAGTGGCAAATGAGCTTAAGAAGTACGTAATGGATGCTGTGTTGTGCTCTGAAGTAACAAATGTGGCCACAGGCAGAGCTGAGCCTCCTTTGACAGGGTGCCTGACAACTAACTCGTATATGTACATGGGTGCGGTGATGGGCTTTTTTTGTGTAACAACACCCCCTGTAGCATCTAGATAAATTATATCATCTTTGCACCGCTCGTAAAATATGTGTATGCTTCTTGTAGACCAAAGCATCACTCCTTTCGGCTCCAGTATGACCTTTTGCAGAACCTTTTCCTCATGTTCTTGCTGAGCCAGTTTTTTTAGGCTCAGTTCCTCAACAGAGTCCAGACGCTTGTCTCTGTGATGCTGCCATAATACAGTTCGCATCACCTGAGGCGTGGCTATCTCACCTCGGCTCCCGGATTTGATGAGGTCTTCGGGTAGAGAAGCCATTTTTTCAAGAAACACAGATCTAGCCCGACCAGTGTTTGAGATCTTTGCAAGTCTGTGTCTGTTTAAAGAGCGGATTGGCCGTCTTTTGCAAGTGTCCTGATGATGACATGCCCCACCGCCAAATGACACGCTGGCCTCCAAAGAAGCCTCACTGTCAATTTTGACTTTGACAGTCACAGGACAAGCCCTGTGACTGCAGTAGCCCTCACATTTAAAAAATGGTGTGTTTGCCCTTGAGTTTGGGCATTTCACCATGTGATTTTTGAAAGCAAATGTACAGAGCGGATAGACTTGACTAATGCCTTGGGCCATGATATTTGTCCAATGAAGGTCTTTGATTTTCCTGCCCTCTTGTTTAGTTTTTATATATGCCCAGTCACTTTGGTTAATCTTAAAAGTGAGATTTCCCGTTGGGACAGCAGAAGTGAAAAAGGTGGGAATCCCTGGACTTGGCAGGTCTTGTTCTATGGCATCTTCCTCGTCAGATGAGTCAGTGCCATCACTCATTTGGCCCTACAACAATATAATGAAGCAGAACTGTCAGCACAAAATTCATATTTATATTTGCATGTTCCAGATCACCAATACTGTATGCACATACCTCTTTCTGTAGCTCTGCAACATGAGGAGAGCTACTTCCAGGCTCTTTATTTGCCATTCTCTATACAACATAAGCATAAAAGGATGAGGATAGATAGATAGATAGATAGAGATAGATAGATAGATAGATAGATAGATAGAATATCATGGGCAAATATTGCTAGAGATGTTTCAGTCTATCAACATTAATACCTTTGTCTCACGTCTGTATGCTTCATTAATTTTTTTTCTCGAGTTAAGTGTGTTTGACACGCCTATGTGGCGACACACTTCAGCCCAGAAGCCATCTGGCTTTCTTGCACCATGCTCAAGTGGGTTTCTGGCTGTGGACATTGCTATAGCCTTAATGGCTTTCATGACTTCACAAAATGGTCTTAGCTCTTCTCTCTTCTGTGGAAACAGCAAACACCTTCTCAAAGGGATGCATTTATGAACCATCTTATATAATGTCAATGAAATGTATGAAAGGACAGCATATAAAGTATTTAAAGATAAGGGTCAGAGCAGAAAGTGCTTTCAGATTTAAACCAAAAAATACTTACTCCACTAAAACAACGAAAAGCCATTGTTCTGAAATGCAGAGGACAGGTTTTTTTTATCATGTAACTTTCAACACAATTAGGAGATGAGGCAAAGCTGCACAACAACAATACAATGAATACACAACTCAGCAGCGCTGTAATAGAGATTTTTTTGTCGGGATACACAATATAGGCTAATGTTATAACTTACTGCCTGATACTTCACTAATGTGTTGTAAGAAGTTGGGGTAATTTGTTGCTTCCATAAACCAGATCAGAACATATACTCAGCACTGAGTTAAGTAAAGTAACATGGTGTAGTGGTTTTATTTTCACTATAGATTATAGATAACATTTGTTCAAAACTAGAAAATGTAGATGGACATGATGCTTTGAAATCAGGGAAAATAGATGTGATTACTAGATGTGTTACTGTTTCCTGAGTTTACCTTCCTGAAGTATTCATTCATGGACTAATTATAGCATTTACCTGTGGTCACCGCCATCCTCCTCACCACACTCAGACATGGGCAGGGCATAGGTATTTGTTTGAGAATCACTCTCAGCCATGGTAAATATTCTCACCTGTTACCTACCTGCTAAGACATTTTGCCAACCTTTTATAACATGGGAAATTTTCAGGCCCCAGGTGTCTCCCATCAGGTACCACAGCAAAGTGATGATGACATTATTTGTTCGTCAAAATATTGTAGTAGCCTATAGGCCGATATGTCTTTGCATTATTAATGTGATTGATTAATGCATTTGCACTTTCCCATTAGATTGTGGCCCTCAATGGACCAAAGTATTTTTTCTTCAATAAGATTATATGAAGTTTATTGTTTTATTACCAAACATGTACATTATGAAACAGGCCTAAGTGTTAGAATATCTCTTGGGTGGTAGAATCTGCTTAACACCAGAAGCACATAAACCTTAAATCTTATCACCTCTAGGTAGCCTGCTTGTCATGTTTCACATTAGAAATACAAAAACCATGCTTGTAGAATGGTATGAACACATTTCTGCATTGCCTACAAATAACCTAATAATAGCGTCAAGAGCGCACTTGTATGCACCCTTCTGGAGGAGGTGGGTGCAGGCAGGCGCCTTCTGTGTAGTAGGTCTAATTATTAGCTTATTGGATTCCCACCGCTGATGTCAGAGGAATAACCTCAGGCAAAAATGCTGAAAAAAATATTGATTTCTATTAAAGTCAACGGACACATATCAGATATATTAGCCTACAAATTAGACAGATATCAGCTTCGGTTTAAAACAACATACACAAAAAATACGGACCATTTTAGATTCAGTGTCAAAACCAATTGTCGGTTTGGTTGGATGGATGGATGTAGGCCTATAGAAACCTAGCCACCATTAACACAATTTATCATTTCCAACCAGCCAAGAAGAGAGATGATGATGCTGCATTATTTAACAAGAGGGTAAATTTGGCGAGGGGCTTGTCTCTCGGCAGTTAACGAGCAAAATTCTTGTTGATGCATGTTGTTGATGATCAGTGACGGTTTTATTAACAACAGTAGGCAAGCAAGCAATCATGGTTTGTTGTTCTTCTTCTTCAACAGATAATCATCTCCCATATACTGTATAGGCTATATCTCTCCCAAATAACTAGGGTCCATCCATCCAGTTATCTACAGAGAGGAAGGAAATGGGGAAAAAAGGTTAAAATTGTGTGTTTGATCAATAAAAAGAAAACTTCATGTCATTAAGCGACTTTAAATGTCTAAATGTCATGTCTAGCGACTTTAAATAATAAACACATTAATACCCAAACTGCATAAACTTGAACCAGAGGAGAAAATAATTCACTACAGTGCGCGATTAGTCGTGCACTACAAACCGACACACACAGAGAGACACATAGGCTACATAGCCTACACACTCACACACACACAAGCGGGAATTTGTCTGCATGTAGGCTATGCCTGACTGCCGCAGTAGTAGGCTAGTAGACTAACTAATATTACTACTAGTAGTGGTAGGAGTAGTATAGCCGAGGTATAAGCAGCAGCAGCCACTGCTACAATTAAAGTCAGTAGGCCTATTGCAGCCTAGGCTATATGTTTTATACATGCAAACCAAAAATCTTCTGAAGTGGTTACACGGTGTATCTTGTGCAGGCCTAGGCTATAACATAATACAGCTATGGCTATAGTTATTGTTTAGTGCCATAAATAAAAAGATTTCACTTTTCACCGAACGCAATAACCATAGGCCTAGCCAAAACATAATTCACATAGGACTATTGAATTTTAGGAGACAAAGGATCTTGCCGCCAATGTATTCGAATCAAACCGCACCTGCGCAAGACGCACTTCTAAAATAGAATGGGTGGGGGGAGGGAGAGGAGGGGAAAGGACAGGCGGAGCGTATAGGCACAGGTCGGTTTGCCATCAAGTTTGGTTGGCTCATGATTAGTCATAAGATCAGTCAGAAGTCCTCAGACTCTCATTCTCTGCGCTCTGTTCATAGCCTATATACATGGCTATAAGTTACGTGACAAAGGTCTAAATGTGAGGGTGGACTACTGTTTCCCACTGCTCGAGGGAGATGTGTTTACTCCCTTACTTTTACTTGTGCAGCGCTGATTTCTTCATAGACAACTTGCTGACCACCTTAGCGCCGCGCGAGTTGGGATAGGCTATTGACCATCCCCCATCTACAGCAGAAGTGTTTGTAATACCACCTTTAGCCCCAGTTCAGAATGCGTGTTAGAAAGTAAACATCCTGCCACTAGGCTTGCAATTTATTTTAAGTAAACTGGTGCACTTGGACTTGCAGCACGAACGAGATTTGAACACGGGCCGCTGGGGTGGTAGACGACGACGTTACCGCGAGGCCACAGCCTACAGCATATCTGATGCACAACAAATAAAAGCACAAATGAAGGGCAGTAGTTTACACATCTGTTCTAAGTGACTGAGCTCTTAAGCCAACAATGGAAGGCCAGTGAAAGCCAAGCACCCGTAGAAAGGCGTAGCACAGTGGTGAAGGGCTCCAGACCCATTTGACAGCCATGTAAAATTAGTCCAGTTTCGAATCTCAGGTATACTAAATTTGGAAATTAAACACTGAAAAAAAAATGAAAAGAATATAGACCTATTTTTTCACATAATGTATCCTTTTTGTGTAGGCCTACTACAATAGCCTATAAGCAAGGAACAACTTAAGATGATTTTCACAATTAAAATTTTTTATATATATATATATAGGCTATAGCATTAAAGGTAGGCTATTGGGAAGCTGAAAAGTCAATCATTACCAATGCAATAGCCTAAACTATTAAAATACATTAATTGTAAAAGTAATGCAATTCATTAATTCATCCATTTAATATAGCCTAAATCAACCCTAGTGTAATGGATGCCAGCTAGCCCAGCTGCATGTGTGGAACATTGGTAAAGCTTCACTCCCGATCCTTCAAGAACGCCCTCTGTCGATAACTGAGAGCCTCGGCAGTTCAGTCTGCAAGCTAGGGCGTTCACTTTCCGATCCATGGACGCTGCATTATTGCGAGGTCGCAGGTTCGAATGCGGGCGAGGAGTAGGGCTCAACCAGTGCGGAGCTGAGCGGTGAGAAATTCCGCTCCTCGCTCGAAACATTACTTCATCCACTCTATGAAATTTCAGCTCACAAGCAAAAGCTCATATTTCTCCCAAAACTATTCACACATGCTTCAAAACTCGTTATTTTACCATATAAAGAGTCAGTACCATCAATATTGCAAAGATCCTTCTCAATTGCTTTGGGTCATTTCACTTAGTGCTTTTACCAAAATATAGACGAGGCCTACCTAGATGGTTCAGCACAACACCATAGATCAGAGTCCTGCAATGGGTCGGGTATCCGCGGGTATCCGACGGGTCAGTGGCGGTTTTAGGCACGGGCGAACCGGGCAACCGCCCGGGCCGGCATTTTTTTCATTATAAATAAGGGCGGCACGAGCGCCTCAAAAAAAAACAAAGACAAATAAAAATGTACCCAATGCGCCGCAAAACGCTTTGCTGTTTATCATATCACCTGCGTGGGAATTGGCAAATTGGCGCCCCCTGCATCTGCAGCCGCCCCTGTTTGTTGAGAGGGAGCTGCAGCCACGATAGTGT
>JASCQY010003998.1:0-10893 GCA_030264315.1 Sardinella tawilis
TTCTTGAGTGTTAAGATTTGTTAACTGTCTGAAAATTTTCATTTTAGTGTGTAAACAATTGTAAAAAAAAACTGTAAACACAGAAATCACTGGTATGGGATATTGGCAGTATGAGGGTGCATTGACTTTGTGCACTTTTTCTACGTACCGGTCATGTTTGCATGTGGTATGTGTAGATTGTGTATTTGTGTGTTTATGTCAGTGTGTGTGTATAGATGTGAATGTGTATGTACAAGAGAATGTGCGTGTCTGCGTATGTGTTAACATATCAGTGCGTGCCCGATATCATAACCACAGTCTATAATTCAGGTTTGGCTGATTGTAAGTTTATACGTCAAACCCTCCCCCGTAGACCACAGGCACAGCGTCACTCAGCCCTCAGTGAACCACACACACACACTCTCGGCTCAGCTTTCCTGTGACGTAGCGCACACTGATTCCAGTGACTGTCAGAGAAACAAGGAAAGAGACAATTGATTCATCCTCCATAAATAGAAACATTTTTGACCAATAAACCGATTATTTTTTTCTTACTTTGTTTGTATTTTGTCTTTATATCTTTGCTATCAGCATTTTATTGCACCAGTTTATGACATGCTTAGGCTTTTTTATATGAGGAGTTGCTCTCTCTCTCTCACACACACACACACACACACACACACACACACATACACACACACACACACACAGGCCCACTGTGGCATGTTGAATAAAGCTGATCACAGGATGCAGATGATGTACCCCCGCCCACACACACTGTCACAGACTGTCACACACACAAACACACACACACACACTGTCACAGACTGTCACACACACAAACACACACACACACACACATACACACACATACACAAACAGTAGCCTAGGGTGCAAACCCCTCACTGTGAGTCTGTGTTGCTTAGATAAAAGTGTCTGCTAGTCACTTCGCTTAAATGTCATTGACTTTTAAAATTCCCCAAGCCCCGCGCATATCTCAACCCAAGCAAATGTCATGACATCAAGAACCAAGTTGTTTGATCTACCAGTTTGCTGTCAGTTTGCTGTCACAGTGCTAGGCATCACTGTATGATAAAAGGACTGGAGAATTTTTGTTTCTTTTACTGTGTTCCGAAGGCACAGCAGTAAAACCTATGCATTACCAACACATGGTATATAAACTGTAAAAAGATGGCAATAGGATTGCAAAAGAATTAATTTGTCACTGACGAGGTGAATGCGAGTGCAGACTGAACGCTGCGTTCACACAAAGGCCAAAGTGATTGTGAAATAATTCATAAGTATTCAAATGATTCCAATCATAATCAAGTAGGAGAGCTTAACCATAGACTGTATAGATAGATAGAGAGAGAGAGAAAGAGAGAGAGAGAGAGAGAGAGAGAGAGAGAGATACTTTAATGATCCAAAAAAAAATTTAGGACTACAGTAGACTGAGCACAGCAAAGGCTGTCACACTTTGTGCTTGCGTGTTGTGTATCATGCACATATTACTGTCCACATTTCCTTATCTGATATTATTGTCATCATTCAACATGTAATCATTGCAGTTTTCTGTGAACTGAACTAGACATAGCAGAGATGTAGAGTATCTATAACATGTCTTCATATGAAAAAGTTAAATGACGTAAATGTGTAAATGTGAACAAAATGTGAAGTTCTCAACTGAAATGGCGAACTAGTATAACCTTAAATTCATTTATTTATTTAGATGAACTGCACTTAAGTGATTGCGAAGTGTACAACTTTCTATGAATCTACGTGTGTCTGTTGATCTGTGTTCCAATCTGTTTCTAAGTCACATACTGTACAGTAGTTGCAGATGATGCCAACGTGTTTTCTCTGGAACCATGACAAAGCCACACTCATGACTCACCTGTGATGCATCTGCCTTCAACAGGCTGATCATGGACTCGCTGGTCATCAGTGCAGTCATGTTGTCCACACTCTGACACCAAAAACGGGTACATCCCCCCATCCACACACAAATATCCACCAAAATACTAAATATCATCCAAAATGAAGAAATAACAGAAATAATAAATAAAAAATAATAATCTGAAGTGAGAGATTGTCGTTCATGGATCAGTCACTGTGGTGTTAATGCTTCCTTAAAGGGATACACCACCTTATTTTGGGAAATTGCTTATCTGTAGTCAACCCCTAGTTGAACATGACATAGCACAACACATAGCATTTTTTCTTTGACAGTGAAATTTGACAGTGTAAGCTTATTTAATTAACATACCAATTCAAGTCTATGGTACCAAACAAAACATCATCAAATTTATTTACAAAGCACTCTAAAAAATACCTAAGTGATATGAACACATTCATTACTCAGGAAGATCAATAAGACACCATTTCAGAAAACAAGTGGTATGTTTCCAATACCAAGTATCAAAAGGCCAAAGACGTTTATAATGTTTGTGATACTTCAAGTTGCAAAGGCTTACAGTATACAGTATGATAATGCCTTCTGAGAACAGTCATGAGAATGTATAAACAGTCATTATAATGTCAGTCTTGTAAAATTTTATGAACATGTACTGTATAATGTTTTATGAATACTGGGTTCATAGAAAGTGAAATAAAACAATTAAAACAATCCAATGGCAACTGAGGAATGCTGAGATATTGAGACATAACTGTGAGAGAATAAAAGCAGCAAAAGCATGAAATGTAGTCAAAATAGCAGTTTTGTACAAAGCACATCAATGTGGCCCCATGAGTTATTCAAATCGTGCATGCGTGCATCATTTGGTGCCAGAGTGACATTTTGGAGAGTTGTGAAGCTTTGAATGTAGAGTTTCACTTTGACCCAGATGTGAGTGATTTTATGTGAAGAGTTCAGATGTACAATCCTCCAAGTTCATTTTTAGATAGCCTATACGCAAAAATGCAGTTGTGTAATTTTCAAATAATCTCAAACTGCAATTTTGAATCTTATTATCATGGGGCAGTGGTGGCGCTTTGAGTGCTCGTAGAAGTAGAAAAGCGCTATATAAATGCAGTCCATTTACCATTCACCATATCAAGTAAAAATAAATCAAGCCAAAACAATCCAATTTTAATCCAACTGGAGTTGGATTAATAATAAAGTTTATCAAAATTATATAAAAATATATTTCTGTAAATTCAGATATTTTAGATGAACTCTTCGTGTGTTATTCACTCGTGTAGATTTTCCACATACTGAGCAAATTTCTGCTAAATGTGTTTAAGCTATGGGACAAAAACTGAATTTAGCTAGTAGGCTGTCGGAAAAACTCAAAACACATTTTTCTTACTAAAACACATTTTTACATGGTTATTCACTTCCGATTTATCATGGAAACCACAGTTATCATGCACAGTTATCATGACTTAAACACGACAGTTCCTCACATGTGTTGCAAATTATGTGACAGCACCTAATGGTAAAGTCATGCAGATTAGACAGGCGGCAGTGAGTTAAAGGAACAGTACAGGTATGTGAGAAATAAATGTAAATGATTCATAAAATCACCCTGATATATCATTAGATATTTAGGAATCATGATCATTTCAAATACTTATCACTGACTAATCTAGCCAGAATATTCCCATTCCAAAAGTGAAGTTGCAGCCTTCAACTTATGTTGATGTCATTATGTGTATATTATGTGTGTATTATTTGTTTTGGCCTGTTGCGCCACCTTTTATCTATCTGACTTTGGCAACCTAGCGGGCAACCTCTTGAGGAAGGAGGGGGAGGGGATACTACTGTATGCTCTGCAGTACTGTACTGTAGTACCAGTTTTGGCCCCAAACTTACATACTGTTTCTTTAAGGATTGATCCCAAACACAGATGGAAAGAGATACAAGGCTATAGTGTACAAGTGTGTGAGAATAAAGTGGTTGAATAGGAGAAAGAGCAGGAGTCTGCATACAGCAAAGTCCTTTTTAGTCCCTTCACTTTGGGCAACTATTTGGGACTAACAAGGCCAGGCTCTATCAAATGGACGGGCAGATATCCAAATCTTCGGATCGGCGAGTCATACTGACTGAATGCAGCCTATTGTGTGAATCCTTGTTTAAGCCTGAATGTCAAAAATCTACCCATACTGTAGATCACCCATATTACTGTAAGCTAAAAAACACTATTTGAAACAGCAATTTGTTACCGTACCTGCCAGTTAACAAAATTTATACATTTTAGAATGTTTCAAGACATGGATTCCAGCTAACTGTAATCTGATTTTATGTCAGCATTAAACAACGTCACTCTGAGAGTGTTCCCCACCAATATTGCTCTTAGTGACGCTGTAAAGTTAAACTAAGCAGAATGCATGCTGTTGTTCTAATCAGAGTGATTCTTCAATTTTACAGTAGTGATTACAGTGAGTACGGGCATTTACTGTAAGTGATCTGAACAGAGGGGTGTTCCTGTGGAACATGGTGTGCTGACAGGGCTATGTTCTACACAGCAGCACCGGGGCAGGAAGGAAAGACTGAAGACAAAAGATCAGGGCTGAATGGGCTAAGTGCATAGTCAGGGGCATGGGGATTTCCATAAGAGGGAGCCCAAAAACAGAGAGAGAGAGAGAGAGAGAGAGAGAGAGAGAGAGAGAGAGAGAGAGAGAGAGTTAATAACAGTGAGATAAAAACAAAATGGGGCAGAGTTAAATAGCACATTCTTTATCTCATTAATTCTCACAAGGACCAGAAAAGATTCGTCCTATTGCAGGGCACTGTATGTAGGGTCTATCATTCAAAAGAGTTTAGGCTATGTCCCAGATGAAAACACTCTGTGTGTGTGCATGTGTAGTGTGTGAATGTACAGTATATGTGTGTATGTGTGTGTGTTTCCTTGTATTGTCACACCTTATGCAACAAGTCATGGTGGGCCCTTCCACAATTGGATCATTTCTCACCAAGTCTGAGCTTGTAGTACCTCCACTTCCAATGAACTGACAAAACGATTGCTAATTCTGTCTGGTCTTCCGAGGGATTTTCCTCTTAACATTGACAACTCTTGGACAGCTGATAATCCTTGTAACATTGACATTTTTTGCTTAAAGATTTCCTTAGACAGTGTTTTTTTTTTTTTGTTAAGACAAATGTCTAGTTAGACATCCACCTAAAGCAACCGAAAGCAAAATGGGGCAGAATGCAGAGGTAGAGAGGGGTAAAACGGATGCCAGGGGGCGTGAGTGAGCGAGGGAGGGAGTTAAAAAAGACAAAGAAAAAGAGAGAGAGACAGAGAATGATGGGGTGGGGGTTAAATTAAGGGCTTACAGGAAGCATCTGCTTAGTCTGAGGACTAAGAAATAAGCGTGTGTGAAGCTTGAATGATACGCTGTTATTTTAAAAGGAGAACAGGCGGTCATGCAGTGAGACTGTATCAGATCAGTCCAAAAAGAGAAGTGAAAACTGAGAGACTCGTTCAGCCGTGGGAGGGACGCTTAGTGACGTATATACAAACTTACCCCGAAATCAAGGGCAGAAACATTTTCAAATGACATTAAAGAGGGCTGCATGCATCATTCTGTAACACAACCCTTGGACAGGACAAAAGCTCAGAGAGTGCAAAGGAAATCTGTGTTGAGATCGGCAGAGAAAAGGGCCAGTCATCTTTCATCGGCATAAATTGAACTTTTCTTCAGTGGATTTGGTGTTCTACCCTTCAACCACTGACAAGCGGACAACATGGCACACTGCCCTGAGTGCCCTGCAGGTATGACTGTGATATCACCGGGGTTTGGTTATCCTTTCAGTTGTGTCTGCTGGTCATTTATGGCATGAATAATTCAAATGACTGAAATGGTCCAATCTAAAAAGAGACTTCTTGTTGTGTTAACATGAAACATGTATACTTATTAGGTTTTTCTGAAAACAACTGTGAGACAGCATTTGTGTTTGCTGAGCACTGTTGTCTCATTTAGTTAGGCAATCTGCCTCTGATGTGCTTGTAATGAGGAAATTCATTTGAAAAGTTGAAAATGAAGGTCTTGTGTGTTCTTGCGTTAATTTTGGTCTGATTTGCATTGTTGGTTTCTGATTGATGTGTTGTTAGATTGTTGCAGCTTTGGTTACTTACTTACTGTTCCTGCTCATACAGTAAGTCTGTATGTAGCCTATATACAGTATTTATCATTTTTAGCTACACTTTATATGAACCCAGTGTACATAAGGCATTATGAACAAATTCACGAAGGGTTACAATGCATTCATAAAGCCTAATAATTATAGACATACAGTACAGTACACTGTACACAAAAGGCATAATGTAAACTTATATTCCTGTACAACTTGAAATGTCACAGGGCATTATAGTATTGCCACCCAGATAAGGTCTCCCATGGGTAACATGTTCTATGAACCAAGTAGCCTATTCATTAAGCATTATAATGCATTCATAAAATCTTATAGGCTAACTAATCTAATTACTATTCATAACTGTTTACATTCTCATGACTGTAATTATATGGGAGGGGTGGCCAAAATGTTCTGTTTCCAAAAGACTGTAAGATGCAAAATGCAAAATTAAAAATCTAGTTTTGAACCAGATTCAAGTGAAAGAGTGACTCTAGGCCTTCTAATGCTTCACTGTTTAATGATATTATTGACAAACATGTCACACCAGTGCAGAAACTACTGTATGATGTGTGATAGATATAATAGATTAGGTAACAATGGGCCACATCACATCTTAACTTATTTTTTGAGTTCATGGCGGACCGGGTTAAAGAGAGCAGAGGGCCGCAATTGGCACCCAGGCCTGAGTTTGCCCACCCTGTTATAAGGCATTATAATGTTAGCCCTTACAACTTGAGGTGTCACAAAGCATTATAAAGCTTCAATTTGTTAGCTGTCCTTTTATATGTCTGTTTGTTCATGCCAAGTAACAGGGAACTTAGAGCACTTAGTGAACTGAGATGAACATATAATTATTCCTGAAAATCAACAAGGCACCATTTCAGATAAGTAAAGTGGTATTTTTCCCTTTCATCAAAAGGCCAAAGAAGCTTTATAATGCTTTGTGACACTTCAAGTTGTAAAGTCCTATATGATAACATTCTAATACCTTATGAGCACAGTCACAGGAATGTACAGTATCAATAGTTATTATTAGTAATAATACCATACCATAAATCCGTACCATAAATCTGAGGACCCGGGTTCGATTCCGACCCAAGGTCATTTCCCAAACTCTTCCCCATCTCTCTCTCCCACTCAATTCCTGTCACTCTTCAGCTGTCCTATCTGAATAAAGGAAAAAAGCCCCCCCCCCCCCCAAAAAAAAAAAAAATATATATATATTATAACCCTTGCGCGAGAAGAGCAACACTAAAACCCACTCACACAGCGCAGGCCTTCGCCAAGGCAACATACTGTAGGATAACTGAGCCAATACAAATTCCAAACGGTATAGGCTACAAGGTATCTTGCTCACAGACAAACTGACTGACAAACACTGGTAAAAAAAATCTCACTGGTTGGGATAATTACAACAATTATAATATAACAGAAAAGCTCTTTTTTTATTCTAACTCTTCTTAACTCAATTGTTATTATAAACAACAGACTCATTTGTGGATAGACACCTGTGGAAATATATTACACGTTTCCTGTTGTACAACTGTTATGTTTTGAATCATTAGACCTACATAATGATTCATCTAGCCAAGGCGTTACACGTGGATAAGATGCTCCCTAAAGAAAAACACGAGTCATTCCTGTCCTTGTTAGTGTCGCTCAGGTTTCTCTTGTGTCAGACACACACAGCTGGCATCGCAGCGTTGCATTAAAAGAATCCCTCCAGACAGCACTTCCATTCATATGGTAGCCTAATTGAAGATATGGACACTCAACATTATTACATTACCCTTATTACATGAAGTCTGTTTATTTGACTATACGTGAATGTGCTTTGGCAATTTGAACAGAAGCAAGAACCTGACTTTATTATGACTATGACTTGACTTGACTTATGTTATACTGTATTATGTAACTCAATGAAAATGGCAAAATGATTTGGCTGGGTTATGCTGTTTTCATGACATAAGTCAGAAACGCTTCCATTCCAGTTTGAGTGGTAGTGTGGGCAAAGCATGCTGGCTCTGGATTCATGCCCGCCCAGGTAAAGGTGTGCCAATGGGCAGAGAGATGCCAGATGGAGATCTAGGGGGTATTCCAAGAAGTTGGTTAGCCTAAGTGATAAACCTGGCTCAGTTAAGCTACCGAAAGTGGTAAACTTTCTAATAGAGGAGCAAATGAGGACTCCAGGCTGTTCTATTAACTTATTTACCACTACCTCCAGGTTAACTTAACCTGGTTTGCTACTAAACCACCTTCTTGGAATAGCCCCCATGTTATTAAGCTAAAGAGAGTGGGGCTATCTTTGAAGAGTGGCACACGTGTGTTGTTGTGGTGGGAGAGGAGTTGAGAATTTCCACGATTACATCTGTTAGCATGGAAACTCCCCCTTACGTAATTAGTACAGCCTCATCATCGACTATTCAGCCCTAACTAGGTTACTGTAAGCACTCACCCTGGAGACTGAGGTAAAGGTATATTAAAGTGTATTAAGGTAAAAAATGTATATTGCATGCATGTGGGGTTTTTTTCCAATGTCAGACGGTAGCCTACAACGCTGTTCCAGTTTAATAAGTGTAGTGCCTTTACAACTTTCACTATCATTCTGAAGTTCATTGAAAAATGAGTCAAGCTTGATGTGCTCCACTTAGGGTGATAACAGAGCCCAACATTCTGTATGCAGTGTAGTAGTGAGTAGTATGCAGTGGGGAAATTAGGGAATTTGAAGGGGAGTATTTTTTGCAAATGCAAAATGAAATAGCAGGAAATGCAAATGAATAAACAAACATTCTTTTTTTTTCACTTGATCTGTTCTGATAAAGCAGTGGATTCCGAAAAGACGGTTTCAGTGATCGTGATGTAATCCATTTTTCCATAATTGTTGAGGCAACCCCACTATTATTGTTGCATTCATTTACAGTATGTTAGAATTGGCCTTTATATTGGGAGGGTATGTCACTGCTGTGAAATTATAGGATAACTCAAAACCCAAAAGTTACACTTCATTTTTTTTTTTTTTCATTTTATTTTGTTTTTTCAGTATAGATATTTCTGTTCAAATGTACAGGAGTCAAAGATGTCAGTAAAACAAATACTTAAAGGGATTATCTAGAGTTAATCAACCCGTAGCCCGTTTGTTTGAGGCTGCTGAACGACAGCAATAGGTACAACGTTGACTGAATATGCGAACCAGCAGCCACACTAACAGATGGGGGCATACAGTACATGCACTCATCAGTGAGCGTTGGCTGTCGTTTCGCCATTTGGTTTACAGTGCATGAAATTCTGTCATTCTCATTCATATTGATAGCACTTAACAATGTGAAACAACAGGGCTACGGGTTGATTCACTTTGGATAATCCCTTTACGTACAGTACAGATACCTGAAAGATACCTTAAAGGAGAAGTCTGGTGTGAATCAATCCATTGCCCTGAGATTACTGAATGCTGTCTGTAGCAATAAGAACGAAGAAAATTGATGCAACATAGGCCGAGTACCAAATCAGTTACTGTAGCTATTGTTAACTGAATGGGGCATACTGAAATGAAACTGAAAGTCACTATGCCCCATTTACTTACTGTTAGTTTTCATTATTCAGCCTATGTTGTATAATTTTTTTTCCTTCTTTTTCCAGTAGACAGCATTCAGTGAACAACAGGGCTATGGATTGATTTATACTGAACTTCTCCTTTAAGAAAGATACTTAAGTATTTGTACATTGTCATCTCAGCAGACACTGAGCACATACTGATGGACAACAAAGTTTGCTGCTAAAAGAAACTGGTATATTCAAATAAAAAATATTCATGTTTGAAGTTCAAAGTGGTTTGCCTATCTGGAGCACCGTCTGCTCCCTCTGAGTCACTCACCTCAAAGCCAAGTCTGGACCAAATGAAGTTTGTTTGGGTCTGTTCATTGTGTAGGTCTTTGGATTCCAGGTTTCAGGGAAACCAAATTTAGGAGACTGTTGAAGCATTTGAGTGTATGAAAAATTATCTACTGTAGTCTTCCTTTTAGCTAATGACCAGATGATGACTCCAGTTTTAGTGTACAGGATAGGTCCTCTTCAAATGCTGCTGATAACTTCTACATAGTATAGTAATATAGTACCCTAACCTGATACTGTCTTTCTTCTCCAGGCCAATACATGGAATCGGAATGCAATTGTGCTGAATGTCCTAAAGGCCACTACACTGCAGCTTTTAACAGAATGACTAAGTGCAGAATATGTGATCACTGCCATGGTAACTGCCCGTGCACGCACACACACACACACACACACACACACACACACACACACACACAGAGTTGCAATTCCATCCCTTTTTCCCTTTGTCCCTCTCATTCCTTCCCCCCTCTCTGTTCTCATGTTTCAGGCAACAACCTCAAGACACATCGAAACTGCTCGGAACATCAAAATTCCCAGTGTGCATGCCTGGATGAGTTCTACTGCATAGACTGGAGAGATGACAGCTGCACACTCTGCCATAAGCGTGACACATGTGAACCGGGGAAGGGTGCTAAGAACTATAGTAAGCATAAGACAACAACAACAACAACAAAACAGATCAATATAAGATTTTGAACATGTCTTGTATTTTAATCTACAAAGATACACACAATCTACCTTTCAAGATGTTCCTATGTACATGCTTCTTGTTTTCTAATATTCAAAGCGTCGATTTATTTCTGTGAGACAAGAACCAGCAGCAATACTATGGGCAGCAATATTTCCTCAGTATGCCACAGATGTAGCGCTAGCCTACTCATTAGAGTGAATCGAAGGTTGATAGTAGTTGAATCACACTGACTTCGGTTAGGTGAATAGAGAGA
>JASCQY010004007.1:0-10893 GCA_030264315.1 Sardinella tawilis
ACACACACACACACACACACACACACACACACACACACACACACACTCACACACACACACACACACACACACACAAAGAAACACACACACACACCCTCATGCAGATTCATGAGGGGTCAATATTCATTAATTTCGGATAACTAGTGCAGTGCCAGTACAAACAATGTTTTCCAGGAAACTTGTTGCCCAGTTACATCGGTGCACAAAGATCACGTTGACTAAGCAATGATGCACAGATTCAGGTCTGTGCCGTTAGTAGAGCCTTTTTTTTTTTTTTTTTTGAAGGAATGTTACACAGCCGATTGAAAGTAGTCAGGTGAAATAATGGATTAGAGTAGCAGCTAATGAAGTGGTTTGTGGCATCATTAGACGCATCGCATAGACTACCTGTGCATTTTGCTTTTGTTTGCGAAATGCTAAAATGCAAGCAAACTGTACATACAGTGTATAGTGTAGAAGCCATGTCAGTGTTACATACCTCGGAAGTGATTTTTGAATGAACGTTATCATAGCTGATTTCCAGACACAGTCAACAGTGGTGGTTGACTGCTTATCCACGTGAGTGTGCGTTTGTCGGCATGTTGTTGCAAGATTGGTGAAACTTCAACCTATGGGATATCGTTGAGGTGTTATATCCTGATTCTTTTGAAAGGTCAGAGTTGTTACACTGCGCAACATGAGGTTTTTTGATTCTATCCAATTAAGTATTGCATTGGGGGGACTTGAGAAGGGGAGTAGCTATTTGGCTTTAATGCTATCTTTAGTATTTTCTGTCCCCAAACCACCAAACTTTGCACTCATGCCATTGGCAAGACCCGTGCCAAATTTGAGGTCAGTCTGACGAGTGGTTCAAGAGTTATGAGTGGAACAGACAGCAGGACAGACACACTGACAGATGTTCCCTGCATTTATCGATAGATTTTGTGAAATTCAGCAGCCATTCAAGAGAAATCAGTACTTCTTTTTTGTCTATGTATAAACTAACAGCCACCTTCAATATTTACCAGCCTTCGGCTGGTGCTGATTTTAATCTCCATTGATTGATGTGTAAACATGTTTGAATGTTTTTGTTTGTTTGTTTGTTTGAAAAAGTATATCCCCGAAAGTATAAAAGAGTTTTCCCCCACATTCTTGTATTTTATATAGGCCTATTTTTAGCTTTTTAGTCAGATTAGGAAATAATTATTGTCAAAGCACTGTAAGAGGTGTTTCTTATTACACATGAACAGTATCAACAACCACAAGTACACAACTCTCCACTGAGTACAATGTAAGTCAATGATAGTATCACACTGTTGGCACTAACAGTATAACAAGGGCACAGCACCCAATGTCTTTTGTGTGTCTCTCCTCATAAATTGTGCACTGTATAGTCAGTCAGCAGAAAGAGTATGGAGATGTTTCGCTTTCATGTGTATATGTGTGTGCGTGTTTGAGTGAGTGAGAGAGAGAATGTGTGTGTGTGTGAGTGTCTGTATGTATTTATGTATGCATTTTATTGATCTTGTGCATGGAAGACCAAGCAAGATTGCTGTCTCCCAGCAGGAGAGCATTATAGACTTTCCTGCATATTTACACACACACACACACACACACACACACACACACACACTTGTGGTGCCACACACACAGACCCACACATATGTGCGCGTGCACACACACACACACACACACTCAATGGTGCCACACACACACACGTAAGTGCGCACGCACACACACACACACACACACATAAAAGCCAAACATCTCCATACTCATTCTGCTGACTAACTACCTACTCTCTCTCTCTGTCTGTCTGTCTGTCTCTCACTTGTTTTTGTGCACACACACACACACACACACACACACACACATTTGGATTATAACACAGACACACGCAAACACACATATACACATCCGCTTTTAACCAACCTGACTGCAACCTGACCCTGCAAAAATGACTGAACACCAAATGATACTGACCCACTGAATGACCCCATTATTTCTTCCTTTCAAAAATATAATGAGTAAAAAAGCGCTTCATAGGTCATTGCCTTATTATGTTATAGTAAACACAAAGTATTACAGTAAAAGGTTGACATGGTGGACTACCGGTGTACATGTATGATAGCCTTTTATAGGCTGGAAATATTTGTGTTTAAATATTGATTTTAAAAGGGCTATAATTTTTTTTAACTGGCTTTACTGAACCCGACCCAAATTTCATTACATTTTTGTATGACTCGAAACTTTGGATGACCGCAGTTGACTGCTGTGGACCACTCAATAGGGATCAACCAGCACATCACTGATACACACACACACACACACACACACACACACAGAGTGTAGGACTGAGAGAAAGACATGGTAGTCAGCCCTCTCTCCTTAATGTAATCTATCGTAGACATGGTGACATGATGTGATTCTTAAGAGGGTTCAGAGTTGAAAAGCAAGACAACCAATCAAATTCCAGCGCTAGGCTGGGGGGGGTGGGGGGGTGGTCTGCCTGTGTTGCCCTTTGGCCTAAGGAGTCCAGCTGCCACAGACGCATGATTGGTCTCTGTGAATGCGCCATCACACTCAAGTGTTTTAGAGCATTCAACAGCACACACACACACACACACTTGAGTTTTAGTGCATTCAACAGCACCCCATCAACCAATCCTCTTTTACCACACACACACACACACACACACACACACACACACACATATGCTCTCTCTCTCTCTCTCTCTCTCTTTCTCACACACACACACACACACACTTAATGTATGTAAGACTCATGGGTTGGCCATGTATTTTTTACATAGGTGATTTATTTGTTTTTAGTTGTTTTCATTTGTTTTATTTTATTTATTTGTTCACCCGTTTGCTTGTTTATGCTGCCTGTCATGTCTAGAACCTATGGGACGGCCTGGTGTTTGTTTATCCCAGTTCACAAGCACTTACTCACACACACCACGCACACACACACACACACACACACACACACACAGACTCACAGGTTTGTAAAACAAATTGCGCACACACACACAGACACTCACAGAGACAAAACTACAGTACACACACACACACACACACACAGGAGTAGACACAAGGACACTGCCATGCATGCAGTCTGAGGTGGGTGAATAGCTGATCATGCCCTTATAATGGGTACTGGCAGCAGGATAGAGTCCCCACTGTCTGTGATGGTTTCAGCTCTGTTAGCAATCACACACACACACACACACACACACAAACATACATAAACATGCCCACAACATGTAACAGTGACTGTGAAGCAGAATATCAGCAGCTGGGTTGGTGTGTCTGTGTTTGTGATTCTGTGTGAATCTGTGTGACTGTCAGCATGCACACACACACACACACGAACACACACGCACACACACAGTAAAAGAGGTGGGGGTAAGAAAAAAAAATCATCACTTCTAGACCATGTGGCACACACATGCATACAGACACAAAATGGTAAACGGACTGCATTTATATAGCACTTTTCTACAGCGACGAGCACTCAAAGCACTTTGCATTCACCCATTTAAACACACCGGTGGTGGCAGCTGCCATGCAAGGCGCCAACCTACCACTGAGAGCAATTTAGGGTTCAGTATCTTGCTCAAGGACACTTCGATGGGGTCAGGTGGAGTGGGTCTCGAACCTGTGACCCTCTGGTTGCCAAACGGCACCTCTACCACTTGCGCCACCATTGCCACCCACACACACACACGTAGGAAAGAAAGAGAAACATCACCTTTAAAGCATGTGGAATATTGTTGACTTGTTCTTTTGTTTGTCTTTCTCTGCGTTCAAAGCTTTGAATTATGTTTCGCTTTGCCATTGACATTTTTTTATGGTTCATAGACACCCACGGTGTATACCAAATATTGTAATGTGGGCATAGTGTGGCAAGGCATGATTGTCACTCGCTCACACATACACACACACACACACACACACACACACACGCACGCTTCTCCTCTGGTCATTGCCAAGGCTTTCACAGTGTGATCGAAATTTGTCACACCAAACCATGAACAGCTTGATCCAATAAAGACTGAGTCAGAGGTTTCGGTGGGCGTGTTTTCAATAAGACAAAAAGAAGATCAACAATGGAGATAATTAAGCAGACTGTTTTCTGCTGTGGTTGATTAATGCTTGCAAATGCCACATTTCAAAGAGAAAAGAAAAAGAAAACTCTCTTTTCATTGAGTATGTCATTTCTCTCAAGGTTGTTTAATAGTATTTGATCTCTGCAGCTGCTGCAAACCATTATACAACGCATACACATACATATACACGCACGCACACACACACACACACACACACACACACAAATGCATGCATGCACCCGTAATGACATGTAATTCATGCCCCACACACCAGGCCATGTCATGGCCCATCGATTGACCTCATACACTGTGTGTGTGTGTGTGTGTGTGTGTGTGTGTGTGTCTGTGTTAGGAGGCTATTATGAAGCTCGTCTTTGCTCTCTATTTGTGCTATCAACTCAGTGACTCCACAAAGCACTATATTTGCAAGGGGTAATGGACATTTGGATAACTGAAGTTAATGGACATTCAAGGTTGTAATGCGACCATGATGCAAAGCAGATTGCTGATGTGTGATGGAGAGAGAGAGAGAGAGAGAGAGAGAGAGAGAGATTAATAAGAGTCATCTCTCATGTGTACCTCTTTTAAATGTGTGGAATTTCTATTATGTCAGTGACCCATATTGCCTTGGCGGAGGTCTGTGCTCTCCGACTGCTTTTTTCCAACTATGCCCTCATCTGTTAGCGTTAGCTGCCAGTTCGCAGATTCGGTCTCCATTGTAGCAAACTGTGTACGCTTACACAGACTTTGTGGATAAATGTTCTTTATAGCAGTGTTGTGGTATTGGGTAGCCTGCAGCACCTGGAGCTTTTGTGACTGCTAATGTAAGCCAATTGGATGCCGTCGTTAAAGCCTGGTGCTTGAGCAGACACTAGAGGAAATGATCTGCATGTATCAAAGGGAAATGAATTTTTTTCCTCTTTATGTCAGCGATCAGTTTCCTAAAGACCATTTTCTTAGTCCCAGATTTAATCATAATCTTGGTGTTTTGCCATATCTTTGTGTTCTGTGTGTAAACCTTATGTTTCTTTTGCATTGCTATTACAATGCAAACGCACACACACACACAAACACACACACAAACACACACACATACAGACCAGGGCACACACACACACACACACACACACACACACATGCAGACCAAGACACACACGAATGCATAGATCCAATTAAATGAGCCATGACGCAGACACAGAATGAAAACACATAAATCAGGAGCAGTGGATTAAGAAGTTCTTACATGGTATTTACAAGAATTATTGGATATGTTCTCTCCCACATAATACAGATGTACTGTAGGAAAGTGTAGCTGTATCAACAGTTGATTTTCCACCAAATGAATTGCTAATTTTATAAAAGGATATATTTCTCTTTCTCTCTCTCTCTCTCTGTGTGTGTGTGTGTGTGTGTCTACTTCAGGCTGTTTTAACACTGTTCACAGGCTCACTGTGTCACACTCTCAGGCTTAGGGCAAAAAGACTGTTTCATGGATCCTTACCCTGTACATACTACTTAAGGTAATTCAGCCCTTCACTCTCTCGCTGGCTTTCTCTCTCTCATACACACACGCATGCACCCACATGCAGGCACCCACCCACCCATGCACGCACACACACACGCACACTATGTGATCATATGTGGGGCGTGCAAACAGCTGAATCATCAGTTCCATTGTTCTTTGTCTTGTTCCAATGTCGTACATATTTGGATATTAAATGGAGAGAAAGAGTGAAAGAAACGGAGACATGAAGATATTAAAAATGGGCAGGGACAGAAAAAATAGAGACAGAGTGGTAGTGAGAGAGAGAGACAGAAAGAGAGAGAGAGACAGAGAGAGAGAGAGAGAGAGAGAGAGAAGGTTGAGAGTGAGAGGAGTGAGAGGCTTCATCCCAGACTCCCAGTAGGAGATAATGATAGGCAGAGCCGGCGTATCTAATATGGCCCCATCACTCATTGTGCACTTCAAACACCAGGCTCTGATGTCTCGTATCTCCCGCCTTGTTCACACACTCGTTCACTCGCTCGTTCGTTTGGTGCTTCTTTCCGTTCGTCGCCTCGTCTATTTTAAGTGGAGCAGCTCCAGAGGCCCCGCTCTGATCTGTGTGTGTGGGTGTGTATGTGTGTGTGTGTGAGCGTTATATTTAGCAGTAACTCCGGCTCCAGCCCCAGGAGTGTGTGAAAGGGGGCTGAAGTATGAAGGCCCAACCCAACGCCAACACACTGTTCAATACCTGTTCATCACCTTGCCCAAGACCACCTGACCTACTTGTCATCACCTGTCCCACTGCCAAGACTCCCTTACTGTTCACCACTAAGGTAGCTACTGTATATGCCTGTCCACCACTGAGGTACCAATATGCCTGCTGTCCTCTCACCCCAACCCTAGATTGGTCTTGTTGACCAACGGATATGCCTGTCCGTCATACTCCAGCAGAAAGAGTGGAATTCTGCTGACGCCTGTTTGGAGGTCTCTTCCATGCTCTACTGAGTGGATCTCCGCCATGTGTAGACCACTATTCTGGTGGATCTGATTCTGGTGGTTTCTGGTATATAATGTCATATCAAAGAGCTGCTTCCATTCCGTCCCTTCACGCTTATTATAGAAAGATCTCACGCTTTCTGGGATGCATGGAACAGAATATATATCCCATATAATATAATTCTATGTAGGCGTAATATATGTTGATATATTAGCATGTTTAACAAGAATTGATGGGAATACCATTACGCAAACACCATTTTCATTCATTTATGTTGGACATGGCGAAGCAGAATCCCATCCACTCCCAAGAGGCAAGAGTATGTTTACCTTCACATGCAGGCTGATGAGGAGGGTGAGTGAAAACTCCTCGTTATCCACAGGTTGTTAAGTGTGAAGTGCATGTTCAATATGCAGCTGCCTTAGAGTAGCAATGTGCTGTTTGTATTTCATTTCACCAGGCTAAAGTCCTTGCCTTGGTCTACATGCCCCTGCCTATAGTGAATATTACTGCGACAAATACAGACCTCGACCATGATTAATATCCATATCAAATACAGTAGCTTACTGTGACACTGCCATCTACTGCATTATGTTTTACTTAAGAGGGACCACATGAGCTCAGATGCAAACAAAGTTTTACAGAGGGTATAGCCTATTTTTATAATTCCTTTAACTTTACCATCAATCAAACTTCAATTAGGTTGTTTTGATTTTATATTTTTCCTTGATAACATTCAAACTTCAGTTGGATAGAATTGTCTTAGAAGTTTATCATTTAAAGAACTTAAAGCAATACCACCATTCCACCATTTGTGGAAATATGTTCATTTTCCATCCCCCCTCGAGTTAATTAATTGAGCCATACCTTTTTCCTTCTCATCCAGTTCTTCTTTGAGTCTGAGGATTCCACTTTTAGTTCCAAATTAGCATGTACAGTATCATTGAATCAGATTGGACCGTTAGCATCTCGCCTGGTCTAATCCGATTCAATGATACTTGTTAGCTTGGAGCTAAAAGTTATATCGCCAGACTCAGAGAAGGACTGGATGAACAGGAGAAAGGTATGGCTCAATTAATTAACTCGAGAGGAGATGGAAAATGAACATATTTCCACAAATGGTGGCGTGTTGCTTTAACCTTTGAATATTTTTTTTATGGTGAACTTACCTGGTTTTGCATCTGAACTCTTCAGGTATTGTTCTATGCTTCTAAGATACATCTAGCCTGGCTAATGCCAGACTAAATCACAAGTGAGAGCACCACCTATTCATTTTCCTGTAAAGCATGTGAAGTTCAGCTTGTCCAATAGTACGTGTATTCTTGCCATCGATCCTAGCTCTGTGATTGGTTCCCAAATCCATGCAAAAATTTCAGCCATGGTCCCCAGGCTGCCTAGCAGTTCAGAACGAGTGCGCAAGGCAGCATGGGTATTCCCAGGCTAGGATACATCCCACACAGCACGCTCTGCCTCACCGACGCTGATAATTGGACGGCACCAGCGGCAGTTTTTTTCCCCCTGCATGCCAAATAAAACTTGTCTGTAAAGAATAGGTAAACCATCTGTAGGAGTTAAAGAGTTGATGGGAATATCATTACGCAAACACCATTTTCATTCATTTATGTTGGACATAGCGAAGCAGAATCCCATCCACTCCCAAGAGGCAAGAGTATGTTTACCCTCACATGCAGGCTGATCAGGAGGGTGAGTGAAAACTGCTCGTTATCCTCAGGTTGTTAAGTGTGAAGTGCATGTTCAATATGCAGCTGCCTTAGAGTAGCAATGTGCTGTTTGTATTTCATTTCACCAGGCTAAAGTCCTTTTCTTGGTCTATATGCCCCTGCCTATAGTGAATATGACTGCTACAACTACACAGACCTGGACCATGATTAATATCCATATCAAATACAGTAGCTTTCTGTGACACTGCCATCTTCTGTATTATGCTTTACTTTAGAGGGACCACATGAGCTCAGATGCAAAACAAGTCTATTTTTGATCAATTTTAAGAGATATAGCCTATTTACATTATATAATTTCTATAAACTTTACCATCAATCAAACTGCAATTAGGTTGTTTTGATTTGATATTTTTCCTTGATAACATTCAAACTTCTGTTGAATATAATTGACTTAGAAGAATATTTATTTAATATATATTATATTTATGGAGAACTTACAGTACCTGGTTTTGCATCCCACACAGCACGCTCTGCCTTACGTTGGTAATTGGACGGCACCAGCGGCAGTTTTTTTACCCCTGCATGCCAAATAAAACTTGTGGATAATGGATTGGTAAACCATCGGTTGGAATTAAATTAATGGAGGAACCAAGAGGAACCACTTTATCGATCCCGTGTGACCTCAGGTATGTTGAGCTTGTAATATCATTTAAAATTTCTTGTAATATAATTTCTGTAATATAATTTCTGAATTACATGATATGATGTGGGAGAATGCATTGCCACAATCCGGTATAGAAGAACTTTTTCTGTCTAGACAGTTGGCTAACACAAGCGAATGTTTCTCAAGTTATTTGGTTAGCTGCTAAGATGCATAGATGATAAGCCATTTTGTATCCTGTGTGACGTCAAAAAGATGGGTGATGTTTTTTTTCCAACAACATTAGTAAATACGCCTGGTTTTCCCTACTTAATTAAATACAATTTCTGACATTAAATCCACGGTCTCCTCTTTGGTGAAGCACAGCTAAGGGTGGAATTTTGATGTTGATAAACAGATTAATAAGGCTTAATATAATGGTGGGATCCCACTAGGGCAGAGAAAGCATTCAGATGCCTCGTTCCCTTTGACCTAACTTGGGATGAGCTGATTTTCAACCATGCTGGCTTGTTTCCAGTGATTCAGCCAAAAATCAGTTGCTCCAGTAGCCTAAGTCAAAGGGAGCGCGAGACATCTGAATGCTTTCACCGCTCTAGTGGGATTGTGCCGGGGATAGGTCATGTTGGGTTATGGGAACACGCCACCGTCTTTCCATACTGAACTATGTTCTTGCCTGATCTTAGACGAGTTGATGCATACCTCTCTGATCTCTGTGCGTGCTGACAATCGTCCAGGTGCTCGGCATTACGTTGTTAGCACTTAGCACAGCTCATTATTTCCAACGGGAGCAAACAGACGTGACACACATACACACACACACACACACACACACACGTGTCGCTGGCTAAGTGCTGGCCTACACATGCAGATCTGTGAGAGGGAACATCTCCCTAACTGAGTTTTGGCCTCTCTACTTCTCAACTAAAAGTTTTATTTTTTGCATGGGATTCTGTATGTGTGTGTGTGTGTGTGTGTGTGTGCAGGTCTGTGTATATGTGTGTCATACTCTGCAAAAGAGCACTTGTGGGATATTCTCAAAACACATACACACTCCCATTCACATAGTATTTCCGCAGTTTATCTGCCTCTCTTGCTCTCTCTCTCTCTCTCTCTCACACACACACTCTCTCTCTCTCTCTCTCACACACACACACACACACAAATACTCACACCCACACACAGAAACAACTTATTTCACTACTATCTACCTGAGTTAGGCATAATAAGGAGCATACTTCACTACTTTGTGTTGTTGTCTTGAGGGAAGACTCCAGGGGGTGTGGACTCAGCGACTGGCTGACTAAATGATGGCTTTGGGAGATGACTATTTCTGTGTGAAGATGCATAAAACATGGTGATGTGTCGGGTGCACTGTTGCCTTGTGATGCGCAGTGGTAAGGTGTGGTACGGCACAGGCCTCTTTGATCCAGCCTCCACCCCCTACCACACGCACAGACACACACACACACACACACACACACACACACACAAAAACAGACACGCACTCTTTCTCTCTCTCTGGATGCCTGCTGCTCTCACTCTTTCTCTCAGGGGTTGCCTAGAGAGAGAGAGAGAGAGAGTGTGTATGTTGGGGGGAATTTTAAGTACTGTTGATCTGTGAAGTGCACTGTGTGGATATCAAACTTTTTCATTGCACAAGCAGCTGTAACAGCCATTTACTGTAAAGCAACAAAACCATTACTCAGAACACACACGCACGCACGCAAGCAAGCAAGCACGCACACACACACACTGTAAACTGTTTTCACTCTCTCTCAAAAACCCTTTTTGTAATACTATACTACAGCATGTGAGCCTGTCCTGGGTTTTTTAACCTGACTCTCGCCAGATCCTTGTAGTTCCACCATGCTCCACCAGAGGCGTTTCACTGAGCTTCACACAAGGATCTGGAATCGAGGGCAATGCAAACTCCTTCAAGGCAGCAAGAAATAATGAACCAATCAGGATCGCCG
>JASCQY010004098.1:0-10889 GCA_030264315.1 Sardinella tawilis
TGGCCTTGTGCATGACATAGGCTATAGACTACTTCCCCCGTTATTTTGTAGACATAGGGGGGCCCGTTGCAAATTCTTGCACCTGGGCCCGCAGCTGGCTTGTTACGCCACTGCTGATAGCCTGTAGTATTCTTCTACTGCCTTGGTCTGTTAGCTGATTGGCCAGGTGATGAACTCTCCAGAAGGAATCCAGCCAATTGACCAAAATCAAGCAAAATTGTGTAGGAAGGCTATGGCCAGGCTAGGAAAACAGTATCACTTTAGGTTAAAGCCAGGAAAATATGCGGTAAAGACTAGCTAAGTAATACGTTACAAAGATTAATAGAGAGTGTAAATATGTAATTCCATAGGTTTACAAATGCTACTGGTAAAAAGTAGTAGCCTACTGGGAAAGTAGTACAAATAGGAAACAAATAGAAATAGATAGGTATCATCATCCTACAGCCAGCAAGATAAGTAAGCTGCTACTCTACTAATAGGTCAAGCCCTGCATACGCCTGGGCTTGAACCTGCAACTCAGCAGCACCACCACAGACTGGGAGTGCAGCATGCTATTGAGTGAGCTAAAAGCCTCCAGATTGTTTCTTCAATGTCAATTGAACATTGAAAGAGACCAGCAGAAAGACAGACAGAAGTGCTTTAACCCACCTTGTGCAAACAGAGAGAACAGAAATCTTTGCTTTTAAAACAATCTCGTAGAACTGCTGAAATGTGGTGCTTCTTTGTATAGGCTAATACAATCAAATGGTACAGAAGTACAGAAATTGGTTTTCTGTACTGAGCTGTAAACTCACGTCATACTTTTAGAAAATATATATTTTTTTAATTTCAGGTAGTGGATGGTCTGTACTGTAAAGGAGATGACACTATGGGGAAATCCTATAATAGGCACATTGCATCACTGAACAAACCACTATGTTTTTTTCTCTTTCTGTTGCAGTATTAACAGTAAAAACGTCATTGCAGACTTACATGGTCTGAGTGCTACAATTGGAGTGAAATTGGATAAAACTGCTCAGGGACGGCTTGAGGTTGACATACCCACTTCTCATTGTAATGTGCAAGTCGATAATGTTCAAGCAACAGTCAATGGAGCACAGGGGTAACAATCTTAAAACTTAATTAGAATAAAAAAAGCAAGTTCACAAATGGCAGGGGAGGGTGTATGCAAGTTAGTTCTGCTCTTCACAGAAGCACAGCTGTTTAGGTCAGCTTCTATTTCTTTCTCTGAGTAGGAAGATAAAGCAAAACAGTAACCAATTACCAAAAATGTGATTGTTATGTCATATGAACAGAAGAGTCAAGTTTTACATACAATAAACCCCCCTTCTTTTTTCAGTTTTTTGAACATATTGGGAGGATTATACAAATATGGCATCAACACAAAGGTTTGCTCATTCTGTGATCTTTAACACAACTTGCTGAACATGAATTGGGTGAATCTGTATGTTCTTGCTCTACCATACTCTACCATACACTTAAGTAACAGTACTGTCTTTCTACAGCTATGTGGTCTTCTTCAGACATATGTTGTGCCTCAAATCAATTCCAAGTTGCAAAGTCTAGCAATGACAAATGCCTTGTCTGCAATTAATGCCCAATTGGTGCAATACACTGAAGCCCCGGATATACAAGTTACCTACCAGTTGACTGGGGACGGCATCAGAGTGATGCCCAACTTCTTCGATGTGTCTTTCAGAGTGAGGTTACAGTACATGTGATATAATCTGGGGCTCTTATTTGTATGGTACATGCCAGCAAGCATTATGCTATGTCACGTATAAACTAAACTAAATTAAATTTTTTAACAGAAACTCTATAGTTTAGTATTACATTATCCCTTTACACTGTACATCAAATAATCACTCACAGTATTTAATCCTCGATTGCACTTTCTGATCTGTGTTGCAGTCTGAAATTAGTGTGTGTGTGTGTGTGTGTGTGTGTGTGTTTGTCTCAGGGCTTATTTTTCAATAGAGAGATCGACAGCACTGATACAGTACGTCAAGGTGCAGATCCAGTTTTTAGAGAGAGTGCCCAGATGGCATACGTGGGCATCTCTGAGTACTTCCTCAATAGTGCTACATTGTCACTCTACAAAATAGGACCATTACAATTTGAAATTCCAACGGTGAGATCACATGGCAGAACCTAGGTTATGTCTCATTCAAGGCTTTGAATCGGTTCATGGAACCAAAACGAAAACCAGAAACTTTTGCCATTTTTTATGTTCCAGAACAGAAACGTTTACTTAAAATAATGGTAACCAGTTAATAATGGTTCTTTTTTTGTTCCTGAAAAGGGTTGTGTCTTTAGTGAAATGGTGAGGGTTATTCACTGAATGCAGGGAGAGAGCAGACCGACTGCCACTCTCCTATTCCACAAGCATCAAACAAAAGGCTTATGCAGTCTCCAAGTCTCAATAATTTTATAAGAGATAAATATTGTAGGTTTCACTTGTTCTGTCACTTTACTAGGTCATGACAAAGATTTAGGTGGGAAGGGGAATATGCAAGATTTGTGGCTTTGCAACAATACTACATTATTATGACCTCTTCTTCAAAAAACATATATGTATTTTAGCATATAGTATTTTAAGTTGCATGCAGCGACTCTATAAGCTATATATCGGTTCGTCCGCCGGAAACCGCTTTTTTCAGTGTCTCAGTCACTTTTGACCGTCTTGATCAGTTTTGCTGGGCCAATACATTAGTGACAATAGTGTTTGCATGCGACTTAGGTCTGTTGACCTTGTTATTGACTATGAAATAATAAGCCAGTTTGAAAGCAAAGCCTTCATATTTTTAAGTCCCACAGCTGACATGGAACGTTATTAACCAGTTTAGGAGCATTAATTTTAAGGTGGAATGCAAAACCGGAAACGTTAAAATACTGTTTCTGTTCGGAACGAACCAATTGGCAAAAAATTCTGGTTAATAGCCCTGGTCTCATTAGTATCATTATAAAAAACTGGATTCACCTAATGCTAATAGGTAGTTTCATTCATGTGAAGTGATGTATTTATGTCTTTGATGTCTTTTTTTTTTTTTAAGACAAAAAATCCAAATCCAGGATGCTCAAGAACTCAAGATGTTCAACAACCCAATACACAGGTGCTCTTTGTTGGGAGCATGCATTTTCCCACCATAAAAAGGATGTCAAAAGAAAGGCTTTTAAACATTTTGACAAAGAATGCCTTGAACATTTTTTTCTAGATTTGATCATTTGTTCAAAGAATTTGAATTCACATCTGATCATATCTTTAACCGCTCTTTCTTACCTTGTGTTACTACTGCTCCTGATAACACTGTTCCTACAAACAGGAAAGTAGTTCTGATCTTGCTTCTGAACCTGTTCTGTTGACCTTCACTGCGGCTCCAACCATTACCATTAGTGAAACTGCTGGATTCTCTGGGAAACTGAGTTTCACTGCAACAAAAGGCGGTACTCCTTATGTTGTGGTAAAAGGATACACTCGCACTCATCCACACAAGGACCAGACAAGCCACCTCAGCAATGCTGCTGATATCTACTGTATCTCACAAAATAGCACTTTATTTTAACATAATTTTAAGAATCACCTCTTACCTTATTAGGCCTACCAATCTCTTGCCTCATCATCACTAATCTGTGGTCACATATGTAGCCCTAAACTCTGGAATGATGGAATAATTTTTTTAGTTGTCAGAGGATTTTACTACAGAAGACAAAAGAGGCCATGGTCATAACAATTATTTTCCACCTTGTTATCCCGAGATAACAAGATAATTAATTTGAGATCTCGAGAAAACAAAACTCGTTTCGAGATCTTGAGAAAACAAAACAGTTATTCTGTTTTCAAAGCATCAGAGAACCTGCAATGTGTAAATCGGCGAGTGAGACCTGTTTCTCATAATAACAACAACCAAGACTGAGATGAAATAGGAGCATTAACAAATGCAATTTGAGATTTGACTCAGAGAATAGTGAATTTTAAGACATGACATTCATAGGGCATCATCGGTCTGCACTGGGGAGTAAAACCGGAGTGGGTTTAATATTTTCTGACTAGTGTTTAATAGGCTTTAATATTTTCTGACTAGTTTGGCGGCACCACTTTTTAGCTCCAAGCTAGCATATATCATTGAATCAAATTAGACCAGGCGAGATGCTAACGGTCCAATCCGATTTAATGATACATGCTAATTTGGAGCTAAAAGTGATATCGCCAGATTCAGAGAAGGACTGGATTAACAGGAGAAAGGTATGGCTCAATTAATTAACTCGAGGGGAGATGGAAAATTTTAAAGAGGACCCAGGCCTCTTTCTGGTCTACTTCATCTCTAATGAGGTCTCAGATTTCTCTGTTCACACTATAGTTCTTCTGGAGGTCTGATGCTGCATTCCAGAGACATGGGAGGTGGCACTTATCCTACCTGAACTATCCTAGCTCCCACTTCAAAGCGTTCCAAGCGATTGACGTTGGATGTTTAGAAAACGTAAGTTAGCCTGCTAAATCATATAGCTAGCCTACAATTGAAATAGCATCATCTAGAGAAAATATTGCAATAACAAGTCAAATATATTGATGAACAGCACTGGGTAACATTGGCTGACTAGCTATGGTGGGCTAGTGGCCATCTTCATCAACTGAAGCTGTATGTGAAAGCATCAAACATTACTTGATGGGCGCCGCCATTATCCTCCGACTTAATTTTGTGAGGTGGGGGCAGGTCGCACTCCACCGAGTTCGCTAGTCGGAGGTTCCACTTCGACACTGGCCTCAACCGTGCTCCAGTATGAACGGTCAATATTCCATGATCTTTAGTTTTACCAGAGACGGTTGTTGTTATTCAGTATGGTTTTACTGTCTATGTACTGTATGAACAGTGAGTGCAAACCAGAGGAAACTATGCTCTAGTGTCTTGTTTCCTCAAGATCTCAAATTAATTATCTTATTATCTCGGAATAGCAGAAAATAATTATTATGACCAGAGCCTTTATATGGCTCTGATTATGACCATGGCCTCTCTCAGCTTCCGTAAGAAACAATCACCTTGCACATGAGACAATGAAAAGACTGGTCAAGTCAGGACCAAATATATGGACTAATCATTAAAAAACAACACAAAGCTTAAATCTAAGCTGTGTGTGGACATTCTGTGTAAATTGACTGCCTTACATTCAAATTACATTGTTTCCTACTCTGTATTAAATATAATAATGAAACTTTCACCTAGACCTGTGACCCTGTTCTGAAGATTGTACTCAACAATAATCGCCTGGTTCTCGAGAGTACAGAACCCGGGTAAAAACACTGACATCCAATCTACTGTAATACTATGTGGTGATATGCTATGTGTAAAATTGGTATTGGTATTAACTTGTTCTAAATCATTTTCAGGTGTAAAGTAGGCGAAAACAGTTTTGTCAAACTATTGGTAAGGAAATAATGCTGTAATCTACAATGAACTGCACATACAGTATTGTACTGTAGAACTCATATCTTACTCTGCCTATATGGAAGCATTTTCACAGTGACTGAGAAATAACAGTGACTGTTTCTTGTCTGTAAAAGTCAAAGCCCATAGTGAATAAGAAGATTAAAGACTGCTTAAATGGTAAGCACAAAGTCAATGACAGATTCATTTGCTTTATAGTTAACATATTGGCTTGGATTATAATTCCTCTGTATGTGTGTAGATTATTTTAGGGGTGGAATAGAGATACCTCTACTTGAAGGAATGGTCTTTACTGAGGGAAATATCAACTATTATGAAGTAAGTTTGTTTACGTGAAAAATTAAATAAGATACAATATAATAAGCATTATTGTCTCTTCTTGAAAGAGAAATTTTGCCTGGTAAACTGAGTCAAAATGTGCTGGAATTAAATAGTTCAACTGGCAAGTCAGTGCTAGAGATAACTAAATGGATGGCTGTTAAAGGATAGTGCTATTTTGTTATCACCATCCAGGGTCTGTATATTCATGAAATTGGCAGAAACAACAAGTGATGATGTCATCACGTAGCTCCACCAGGCACGCTACTTCCTGATACTTCAGACACTCAATTAGCTTGTTTAGCTAGACAGGCGATAGCAAAGTACTTCGGTAACACTTTATGGTAAGGGTACATGGATTATCATGAATTCATGTATGGATTAATGCATGATTCATGTATGAATTAATCTCTGAATATCTCATGAACACTCATTATTCTCAATGAATTAACATGAATACATTGTTTGTCATTAATGACCTCATGCATAAATAACACATCATCTTAAGCAATGAGTACTGAGGCCACATCATTATGAATCATGATTAATTACAGTACTTCTGACTGAAATGGGAATAGAACTACCGTATCATAAGAAACATCTGAGAAATTAATGCATTTACTGGCTGCATTTCGGTGCCCCGACCATTCTGTTACATGGATACGGGCGATTCCAATAACTCTGTAAAGACGCAACTTGAGCTTGAAACCTGAAAAAAGTTTCAAATCATGAAAACGGCACCTATCCTTTAAGGCCTGTCATAAAATACATTTCATTTCATTTCTCTCGTCAAGCTAGCATTTTCAAGGATTCTGTTGAGCCTTCACAAATTAGTAGTTTAAGCTTTTATCAGGTTGCTTATTCATAACTTGTGGCAAAATATAATTTGTGTTAATTACAGTTAGTTATGTAATATTGCAATATGATGTTCCATTTAACATTCATGAGCTTGGCAAATTGACTTTCAAATGAAACACGTCCAAAAAAAGGACTACAGTATATGTCTCACACTCTCCACGTTGTGCCTAACAACTCCCCTTAGCCGTGGTAAAACCAGCATAACTCATGGCCTCTCGTGGGTTTATTGCTTTCTTATCACAGCAAGGGGAGTTGTTAAACTCAACACAGAAAGTTTGCTGCATAGATCAGCTGTTGATTTGCATGATGCTGAAGCTTCTGGTTCTGGTAAAATCAGGACCTTGATGATCAATCCTTCCTAAACTCCACTCTGCATGCATGGCAGTCTATTGCTTAAATGCAAGTTATTCTTTTTTTCATTGTGTTCAGGGATTCCTGGTAGTGGGAGGAAATTTGAACTTCATTCTGAACCGTGCATGATGGTGCTCCTTTGAACTACTGTAGTATCTTCTACCATCTTTATGATGATTTTTGATATCCTGATGATTTTTTAAATATCCAATGTAAAAAATGGAAAACACTGCATTTGGACCTCTTTTCATTCTGTCAGTTCCACAATAACTGATGTGTTGGATAATCATATAGATACTGTAGCAGCAAAAGTAATTGTACAAAAAGCACAAACAGTGTGATGTGCCATAACCTTTTCATGCAGCAATTTTGTTTGATTCTTTCTCTGCAATAAAAGCTTCAGCATCACTTTAACATCACTTTAACGTCTCATGTGTCAATCACAAAAATGTCTTTCACAATCACAGAAGATGGTCAGAATCAGTCATTGACAACTCTGACCAGTGTTGAATTCATAGGCACTGGAAAAAAACAAATATTTTTATCTACAGTAAAAATGCTCACTCAATCTCTCTGCTAGTCTCACACCCTGTCTCATCTTCATTGTGCTGGATGAACCTGCAGTTAGCCAAAGCTCTGCAGCTGCTCTCATACAGAGATGGATTCCATTGCAACAGCACCAGCGCAGCACCAAGTTAAAAAGAACAAACCTGAAAGTCTAATCCCAGTTCCCAATTCCTATCAGTGCCAAGTCTTCACATACAAGAAACATCACATACAAATAAAAATGTCTGAACAAAGCATTATTCTTATTAAATGCCACAGACTATCCAGAGCAAGGGGTAGAAAGGCTGGGCTATAATTTGTACATACAAAGCAGTGTTTGGATTAAGACCGGATTTAGCTCAGTTTAAAATTAGGGAAGGAATTATGGATGGAACTGGCAATGCACAGTATAGTCTACCCTGCTATTTATTTGAATCCCAGGTTGCCTTAGGGTACCAACAGGCTTCTACGGGTTTATTCACATACGCACATAAGACCTATTGTTAAAGGTACCCTATGAGATCTTGCTTGGTTTTTAGCAACATTTCTGTCTCAAATCGTTGTCTCTGGAGCATCACTGATTGGGGCATTATCATCATCATTATCATGGGCATCTAGTTCAGATTCTCCACTTGAGAAAATGCATCACTATTATCTGTATATGTGCTAAATAGTCTGTTATGGCACATACAGTATAATCTTCTCCAGTCCTACACAGGGGATTCCTCTTTCCTCCTTGTCATTAAAGGAGAAGTTCGGTGTGAATCAATCCATAGACCTGTTGTTAGAGGTGACCGAATGCTGTCTATAGCAAAAAGAACCAGAACATTTGATGCAAGCTAGACCGTATATTTATTTGCCATTGTTTAATGTGTTGATTCTTTAATAGTCATAGGGTGTTATTAAATTGCTTTCTGTGTGATAAGATATAATACTGTGTTAAGACTGGGATCATAAGTATCTATCTATCTATCTATCTATCTATCTATCTATCTATCTATCTATCTATCTATCTGTCTGTCTGTCTTTCTGTCTAACAGGCCTGCCTTGCTTGCTTTGATCCCAACGCATCTTATTTATTTATTAATTTAAAAATTACCTCAGTCCATAATGATTCATCCTTGGGTTGCATCACTGGGTCTGTCCACCATCGCTCCGTTAGGTGCTAAATGATTCACCCTTCGTCAGGATACTGAGTGGGAGAACCTGCCCATCAGAGTCGGGCCTGATGTCTTACAGGGTTTAGTGCATCCAAGCCCAACTTTCAATAATGGCCGTTGTCAGTTTCCTAAAATGAAGAAGAGAGAATACAGAATCACTCTAAAGTCAGGTCATAGTGTGTTTTAAACATCTGTGTTCAATCTGAATTACACATTAAGTGGAAATACACAGAATATTCTGTTTATAATAAAACTACATCCAAGGTACCTGGTAGCAAAAGCCAGCACAGCAGTTGTACAGCATGAACAGAAGATTTTTTTACTTTGTTTGAATACTTTGTTTTAGGATAAATCTGTTTGCCCTCCATTATTGTCAAACTCTTATTAATGCCCATTAATTGTGTTTCTTGCAACAAAGACTTGGATTATCACCACATGAAGCAGCAGGTGCCTTTGCAGTTTTAAAACATCTAGAATTTCTCTGCAGTATCTTGCTGTCTGCCTGGGCTGTGTTTCGTGATGCTGCCTGCCTCCAAGCTGCACTAGTGTGCTGGGAGTGTAACTCAATGGGCTGGAACGCTTGCTCATCTGGACCCACCCACAGACAAGATGCTGGGCAAGTCCTCCTGCTGGAACTCTTCATGCTTTGTCTGTGCGTGTGTGTGTGTGTGTGTGTGTGTGTGTGTGTGTGTGTGTGTGTGTGTGTGTGTGTGTGTCTGTGTGTGTGTGTATGTTTGTGTGTGTGCGAGAGAGAGAGAGAGAATGAAAAAAGGAAAGTCGTGTATGTGTGTGTGAAAATGATAAAGAGAGAATGAAAGAAAGCAGAGGTGTGTGTGTGTGTGTGTGTGTGTGTTGGTACACAAGTGCTTTTTATTGTGGGAGTATGAAAACATGCGTAGTGTGCTTCTGTATGTGTGTGTCATATGCTGTGTGTCTGATGTGATGCCCCACAGTGTGTTTGGAAGAGACTCTACTCATCTCTTGCATATCTCAGGAACTTACTGCATGTTGTTTGGTTTGTTGGTTTGTCCCTGAAAGCTACATAACATGTTTGAAATGCTCAGCCAGCCTCAGCTGGGGACAAGTGAAGCAGTGTGCTGGCTGCTTTACTGATGTGCGAGAGGCTTCCTGTTTGACAGGGGGAGAAGAGGTGTGGAGTGCTGTTTATTTGACGTTTCCTTTCCAAGGCATACACATGCTGTCAAGCCCAGGGCCTGAATAATGGAGTGGGACGAGTTTGGCCCTGCTTGCTTGCTGTAGAACAGTTCTGCTCTCTCTCCCTCTCTCCCTCTCGCTCTCATTGAGAGGCATACGCTGCCTCATTACCCACAATGCCCTTCTAGCCTATGATGAACCTGATAGCAGTGGCTAGGAGCAGGAAATGAACTCGTAACGCTGCAGATGCTCAGATAAGGTGCAGTAGAACGAGCTTTTACTCTTGCAGGAGGGGGAGAGGGGGATAGGTGGGGAGGGGAAGCTTTTTCGAGGAGCTCCTAAAATGTGATCATTCCCAGAGGGGTAGACCTCCTAAAGCAGGGGACTTCACATCCGCTCCTCAGGGTTCTCCTTCCCCGGGCCTCGGCTCCTGGACCACTCACTCCAGTCCGCCTCCGATTCACCAGCACTTCCTGTCTATATTTAGAGGAGATTGAAGGGGAAGATACTGCATGTGAAGGGGACATGGCGCAACCAAAAGGCTTGTAGCATGGAAACTTTACATACCAGTAGCAGTAGCATCCCTTGGCTATTTATCTTCTTCCTCTATCAGCTGCGATTCCGTGTCGGAGACTCTATCAAATAACCGCCACTGCTTTTGTATACACAGTGCATTATCATACTGTAATGCTCTGTGTGGAACATCATGTGCTCTCTATAACTTACTGGCTGCTGTTTGGAGAAGGCCCTGAGGGTTGGGCTTGACAAGACAGTCAAACTGAATCTGGATCTGAATGACACAACGGTGGAAAAAAAACAAACAAAAAAACAAAAACAAAACGAGGAACACATTCTTCTCACTGCCAGAGCATTTCAAATCTTTTCTGTCCTGTGTGTCATGTATGCCATACTATGAGAAGACTATGGTAACTAACATTGACAGGGTATTTGTTGGGAGAGAAAGAGTTAGTTGCTTCTCTGGGTGTGTGAGTTCAGCAGAGTTTAACATTTTCTTGCTTGCACCATATTTTGGAGTCCTGCCCAGTCATCTAACTGGTAG
>JASCQY010004106.1:0-10887 GCA_030264315.1 Sardinella tawilis
CAAACGAATCTCAATCATTCGTGGTCAGACGCTCTATGGAATGGAATGAAATAAGCGGCTGATACATCAGGCTAACAGTCCTCATGAGTGCAGAAATATTAGCCAAGCCTGTGCAATCGAAGCCAGGGCACAATTGTGAAGTGATTGACTGTTGCCTGACTACTACAGTAGGATTTCAATAGCTCTCGTCACTCAAAGTGCCTCATAATTGGTTTTTGTTTGTCAGAAATGAGGGAGTGAAGTCCTCCAGAAATTCCAGTACCGGAGTGGCAGTCTGGTTCTCTTTTCATCAAACTGTTCCCTGGCTGAGGCTGGCAGGGTGGTTGGCTGGGATCAGGAGAAGTTGAAAGTACTGTGCCAGGCATCAGTCCACACCTTCCCAAGTGGGGCCTAAAACAATAGGAAAAAAAAAACCTTTTTTTCTTTCTTTCAAATCTCACGGAGGCATGGAAAGGACCAAAGAGGGCGCTCAGATGAGTGAGCCGCAAAATGAAGAGAATCGCTGTGACTTATTGTCTTGGCTCATTAGGCTCCTGGTAGCCAGAGAAAGGCTGGCCTCGATCTATGTGTAATTCGCAGGTGACGGCACAAAGGCAGCGATTCAGTGGCTCAGATGCCGCACACGTACTTGGATGGCGTTTGGCATTCGGCGTTACTTCCGTCTGACATGCTAACCTTTTCATTTCCGACCAAAAGTGCCCCTTTCAGCAGGCCTAACATGCACACGGCCACAGAGATATTCCCGCGGAATCGCTCAGCTGGCAGAAAATTTCGGCAGAGACGGAAAATTATACCTTTCAACAGAATGAGGGTGAGAAAGGAAAAAATATGTCTGCTCACTCTTGGGCATGAATACATTGCTTGAATCGACCTATTTTTTAAGTGTAATCATGTGCGTCAGTTGACCATCTGAGTCCCAACGTGTCATTGAAGGTAATAAGTAATAATAATATACACTCTCCTCTGGACACCTTCCCCCTCTTCCCCCATCACCCTCTCCTTCTCACTCTCTCTCTCTCTCTCTTTCTCAATCGCCTCTTCTTCACACATAGTCTTATGTCATCTGTTAGCCTAATAAAATAGGCAGATTAGCATTGAAATACATATATATATATATAGAGAGAGAGAGAGAGAGAGAATGATGTAGATCTGATGGTGTATTATGTGATTCCTATAGGCAGTGTAATATTTTAAGATAGCTGGAAAAAGAGCAGGTTATTACTGTCAGTTTACAAATGACAAAATAATGAATGTTGACCTTTGTATAGTCAGCCTCTCATCTCAGTGCAGGCAAACGTCTGTGATTGCAATGCCACCGCAATAACTTAACTTATGCCACGATGAAGTACTGCACAAATTTCATTCAAGGTTCTCGCTACTTGTTATCCTTATAACATCAATGTCTTTTCTGCTTGAGAAACTTGGAACATATCAGACTAACCCCTGCAGAGTTGAGTTTTTTGCTAGTGCTTACATTAATACATGAGAATGAGACTAAATTAAAGCGCAAATGTGCATAGGGGGTTAACTGAGACTCCCTGTCTCTGCAGACAAAATTAGCTGGGTTGAAATGTAGATCAGAGTGGCCCATTGCTAAGTTAAGGAGAAAACACAAGGGAACGCAATTAATGCTTTCAGTATTCCTACTGTAGGTAACATTAGTGGCCCAAGCCTCTATTCATCATGCAATTACTTCAGCCCTAAATAGGCCTTCTTAAAAAATGACCAACTTACAGTAAAGCAATCAGGTGGCTACAGAGCAATAGGCCTCCCGCTGTTCAGTGTGTGTAACAATCAAGACAACACTGAGATGTCAGTGTTGGTGATAAATGGAAGAACCCTGTATAGCACATTGGGGTATATTCATCACAGAGCAGTCATCACCTTGCTAAAATAATCGTCTTACAGTAAGTCTTTTTTTTCACGTTTTAGAGGAGTTTCAAAAAACTTAACTTAAAAAAAAAAAACTTTTTTAGATGATTTGGGCAAAAACAAAGTTTTCTCCAAATAATGATGATGTGATTATTTTAGCAATGCGACGAAGGGGAAATGTGAGAGAAAATTCGCTTTTCTTTAACTCTGGTCTCTTCAGTACCGCTTCAGTGTGAATAAGCCTCTTTCCTTTCTAATTGAATACCAAAAAAAAAAACTGCTGTACGGGGAGCTTGTCACAGCAAACACTTCACAAGAGAGATGAGACGCCTTTTGCACTATTGTCAGACAGCTTTGGCTTTAATGTTGAACATGGTCTCATCTGTTCACTGCCTGTAGGTTGACACAGACTTCCTCTTGATGTGTCAGTTGATTTAGACACCAGCATCATCAAAACCACCTCAGAAACAATGTGCTGTTTCCCCTGAGTTGAGCTTGGCTTAAGAAGTGCCCATAAAACCCCGCCATTAACTGTACGTGGCAATAGAATGACTGGGATGACATTTACACTTCCATAAACGATGAGAGAAGGAGAGAGAAGAAAACAAAAAGAGAGAGAGGGAGAGGGAGTTACTGGGATGACATTCACTTCTATGAGAGATGAGAGATGGAGAGAGAGAGGGGGATAGGAACAGAAAGAGAGAGAATGGAGAGAGAGAGAGAGAGAGAGAACTCCAAGCGACAGCGAGTGTGTAATGTAATGGAGTCTTGTGGCTAATCTGTCCTCAGGAGTGTTTTCCTGCTGCCTCTCACCTCCTTGGGCCCAAGGCTGCACAGGCAGCGTAAGCTGCAGCCGAGGCGGCGAGAGCGACCGCGGAACACGCCCGGGCCTCCACTCCTCGCCCATTTGTTGCCAAAGTGACTCATCAGAGGATCATGGAGGCCCGCGTGAATTAATGCTGCGCGCCCCGCCACTGTCTTCCACCGGCCCCGGCGTCCTTGAGGCTGTTAGGTAGTCTGCGTGACACACTCTGATTTAGGCTCTCCTCCACTGCTCCTCTCTCTCCCTCTCTCCCTCCCTCCTTCTCTCCTTCTCTCCATCTCATTTGTGCTCCCCACAACACTCCAAAGCCTTCGTATGAATAAATCATGTTGCAAGGGCTGGAGTGGGGATTCGTGGACTTCAAATTACGGCGAACTGGCGCGAGCGGAATTCGATTTCATGTGCCGCCATCTGCACACAACACTTTCTAGCCACACACAATAATTCAAGCACCTTGCAAACCTCCACCTCCTCCTGCTGATGCAGACAGGGATAAGGGTAGTCCAGATTTGTGTGTATACTTACATTACCGTATGAAAGCCTATTGTTTGTGTGTCTATATGTGTGTGTGTGTGTGTGTGTGTGTGTATGCGTGTATGTGTGTGTACAGTATGTGTATGTGTGTATGTGTGTGTGTGTGTGTGTACATGCGTGTATGTGTGTGTGTGTACAGTATGTGTATGTGTGTGTGTGTGTGTGTGTGTACAGTATGTGTATGTGTGTATGTGTGTATGTGTGTGTGTGTATATATGTGTGTATATGGGAGAGAGGGGCAGGAGGTGTAAGAACTCCAGTGATCTTAGCAGACAGCTGTGACTAGGGGAGCTCACAGCTAAGCTGGGCCTGGGACTGCGAGCGGCTGGGCTGGGAGCTCCAGCGGCCCCGGAGAGAGGATAAGAGGGGGTTCATTAGGAGGAGTCTCGGCCATGAGACGGAGCACTTCCCCGCTTCACACACACAAAGACGGGCGAAAGGCCAAGGGACACTCTCTCGCTCTCTTGCTCGCTTCTCCCTCTGAATTGGAGCGGTTGAGAGCTGACAGAGGCAATGGTGGTAGAGGTGGCAAAGCCTTTTTCCTTCCCTGGGTTTCTGTCTGTGTCCTCAGTTTGCACTGTAATGAAAATCTATGAAGGTGCGATGTGATTTTATTCTGATTTCCATCATTCAGATTTCTGTCTGCCTCATGTTTTCAATTCAGATGGTCTTCCAGAGTTATGTCCATGTTATTTAATTCTTTGATGTATCAAAGTTGATTTATGAATATTTAAAATACCGTTGCCAGGGAGACAGGGCAGGAAAGCACCTGGGAGGGATGCAGTCAGTCAGTCTTTGTAGCTGTCTATTTCTCATGGCTTGTCCAAGATACAAATCAAAATCATTACTGCCTAATGAGAATGGATCTTTCTTTTAACTAAATTCAGTTGGCAACGATTTATTTACCAAAGGCAGAACCTAGACACTGGACAAAGTTGATGTGCTATTGATATGATATGTGTAGGGCAATGCCATAGTAAAGCTGGGTAAAGTTCAGTGACTTCAAAGATCCCCAGGTCTTTGGATTGCATCAGTTTAGTGCTGGCCACCTGGTTAAGTCTAGTCACACATACAAAAACCCCTTAAAATTCAGGCAGGTTTTTCATTTTGGTGGTGTTTCACCGGTGTGCCAATGGTAACACAAGGCAGCAGAGACTTCAAAGAGTCACAAATTAACATAAACATTGAGCTCCTTCATCCTTTCCTTGTCCTCCTCGATGGTTATTACAGCAATCTATATTAATCACTGTTTGTGTAATTAATCTCAAAATCATTCACCGTGCCTACAAAGAGGAAATCCATGTTCGCTTTATGAGTGGTGACAAGAGCTGTAGAAGACTGAAAGCCTGTAAAAGCCTTAAAATTGTGTGTGTGTGTGTGTGTGTGGGGGGGGGGGGTTGCAGCAAGCGGAAGGTTTTGACCCACTTGTCATGGTGGGAATATACTCTGATGGGATTGCTAAATTGAGCAACTTCGGGTCAAATGTTCAGCTAGAACAGTGTAGGGTTTTTTTGCCCCAAAAGGCAAACATTGTCTTATGCATTCCTACATGACAAATGAGAGTGCCTTGAACACAACTTGCGACGCTCAATCAACCAATAGTGTCTTTCCTGCAAGTGACTGCAAACAGTGGAGCTGCAAACATGACAATCTGGAGCAATGAGATGCATGCAGACCAGCATCAGCATCCAGTTCGGTTAATAGATCATTTCCAATTCATCGACAGCCTGATACAAGTCAATGTCGGCAGCGATGTAATCGATTAGGCATTCAAGTCCAATCCATCTGCCTGCCTACAATTACTGCCAGATGTGTCAGCTTTTCCTTGTTATAGGCAAGCACAAAATCAGCTGCTAACTTTGCTTTTAATGTTGCCATTTATCTCACAGCTAAAGTCAATGAGGCTTTTTCTGTTGCCAGTCTATTATATTTTTAAAGGTGCACTATGAGATCTTGCATGGTTTTTAGTGTTTTTAGTTTAATCTCATTTTTGTCACAAAACATAGGCATCTCCCCTTGATAAGCTTGCTGCAAGCCCCTTGAATACATTGTCAAAAAGTCCGGTCTTTGGGGACAACACAGGGGCTGTAAAACGTCAAAAATAAAAAAACAAACAAAAAAAACACTAGGGCACAGGCTGTGTACCAAAACAAAACAAAACAAAACACATTTCAGCCCAACCAAGACCAACAAAATGGGTAAGGGAGGGGGTGGGGGTTAGTGAACGTGCACATATGGGTGGGGGGCAGTGAGAAAAGTTGATTTAGTAGCGTGAATTTGAGAATAGTGTTTTGTTCGTTTACGTGGAACGTCAACAGACGTGAAATCATTCAGGATCTCATAGTTCACCTTTAAGTCACAATCTCGTGCATTGTGAATGAGACATGTGAAAAAGGAATCTAGCCACAGACAGGGCATTTAACAAGGACAAGTCTCGGAATGCCACAACCACAAAGGAACATGACCACACTAATATGCTGGAAATTTGATCCTTGGCGTAGGCGGGAAAGTCTCTGCTGCAGCACTTCTTTTCTGTCATAACCAACGTAGTTCCTTTTTACTGGCTAATAGCTTGTACATGTCCTTGACTCAGACTTCGATAATTCTATCCTACAGTATAGACCATTTCAGGTTCTAATTCCATAGCTGGACAAAACAATGCTTGAACATTCTATCTTGGTCCCCAACTACTTCCTGTTACATTAACATAACATATGGAATTTTAAACAGGAAGTTCTGGGGGACCAGCTTTGGAACTAGAACCTGAAACGGTCTATATATGACATACAGTATTAGGCCAGCTTCTCTACCATAGTAGCCAACCAGTGGTTCTTTAGATCAGTAGGCAAGTTGATGATGACCCATCTCTTGATATGTGGTGTATATTCACCTAGTTTTTCTATACAGGTGAGTCAGCTGAGTACATGAGTTTATTCTATGTTAGCACCAATTCATATAGCTTCTGAATGGAGCCACACCCCAGCACCTTAACTCAACCCGAAGCCCTCAGTGCGCCTCTAAATGGACGAGGTGTGCAGAGATACTGACTGTGATTTTGAGACTTTGTGGCACTTTTACGGTATTGAACTTCACTAAGGACATCAGGCGGATGCGAATGACTGTTCCTGCTCTGTTACCTTGGAGGAACAAAGGTTCACCGAGATGTTTGAGTCAGAGTATTAACCTCTTTTCAGATTCCAGCCACTGTTTCCATGAATGGCATCAGCGAAGCCATTTCCAGCAAATCGGAGCAATTTCGAGCCAGAGAGCAATTGAGTCTGGCAGGTGCTTGTGGTACATTGTCCTCATCTCCCTTTCTCTCTGTGCACATAACAGACACCGCATGCACATGCGCGCAAACTCACACACACACAAACACAGTGACACACACACACACACACACACACACACAAACACACATATACACATACAGAATCAGACAAGCACACACACACACACACACACACACACACAGATGCAGACAGGCACACACACATCCACATATCCATAGGCACACACACACACACATGCCTCTCTCTCATTCTCTTTCTGTGGCTCTGTTTCCAAGTGTCGTTCAAAGGTCTCTTTAACTGTGTGGCCACATACGCGCGTTGCGCGCATAGACTCTGGAGGAGAGCATGTTTGGAGGCTCAGGCACAGGCAGGGACAGCTTATGCCCCATATGGTGGCCTCACGCCCAGGGGTGGAGGGGGTAAGTGGGTAGGGTGGGTTTGTGAGAGACACGAGAGGTGTGGAAGGGGGATGGAAGGGTGGAGGGGTGGTGGCACAAAGCTCAGCTTTGCAGGCCAGACGGCTGCTGTAACCATCACCGGGGCACGGCAACAGATGGTGCCGCCATGGAAACAAGCAAGAGATCAAGCATGGTGGCTGGGGGGAGGGGTGGGGGGGGGGGGGTCTATAAGGGGGAATACAAATCAGCTCTGTAGATATGTAGGCTATGAAGTGGTGTAGGGTGGGGGTGGAGGGGCGTGGAAGGTGAGGTGAAAATACCGTGTCTATACCGAATGGGCTTTTTACATGCAACAAATACGCTCACGTGCACCTTCTTTTTCTTCCAAATATGACACAATGCACACCGAGTGCCCTCAACAGTCTAGGCCACGCATGAACATAACAGTGTGGCAGTAATTGAATTTCTTCAGCACGACACCCATGTGCACGAGAAGGACATTTACTGCGCCACTCACATTAGCGCTAATGCCTTCCCTTTAGGCTAAGCGTGTGGCACGCGCACGAATAAAAAAATCAATCCTCTCGCTTGCGTTGCCTCTCTTTGTTCACGGGGAAATCTCCCCGGGGTTGAGGAGGGCAGAGGGGTCCTAGTCATGACACGGTGTTTGTTGCTTTAATGAGCTCTGCTGATTGGGCCGGGGGATAGATGTCCATCGACCGACTGACAGTTTTGATCCTCATTTATAGAAATGTATCCTGGAGAGCGCTTTAGGGCAGCAGGAAAGTCTCCCTTTCCCACTCGCCTGGACTTACTTCAGGCTTAAACAAGAGAGAGAAAAAAAGACAAGAGACAGTGTGTGATCATACATAAGCTACTGTAATTAACAGCTCCTGTCATTATCCTCCAGACCCCCGCCACTATAACCATGCCCAGGTTTGTGTGTGTGTGACTGTGTAGTATAAGCCTACGGTATGTATGTGTGTATGTCTATGTGTGAGTATATGCATGTGTATGTGTGTGTGCGTGTGTTGAGGGGGGGACAACAATATTTGGCCCATACATCATCAACATGCTTCCATAAATAACCGTGAGCTGTCAGCAGCCTAATCTAATCTTCCTCTCTCTTCTATCAGTCTAAGACTTCCCTCCCTTTCCCACCATGTGTGTGAGGTTAGTCACCGTTGACAGGAAGGACACCTGATTGAAAGCTGCTTGCCATATCTGACAGCAGTGGACAAACACAATACTACTGTATATACACTGCGACATAGAAGCCAGGCCACATAGATTGTCACTGTGTTTCATACAGACAGACATTTGTTCTTCCTTTCTTGTACATCGGCGATGTTTGGTGTGTAGTGTTTTGTTTTGTATGTTTTTATACACTGCCTTTCTGTGTCTGTCCATTTACACAGTCTCTCTCGCTCACCCAAATACAGACATGTACGGTACGGACGGTGAACTTGAGGATCTTTCAGCGGACATCTTTCTCCAGCTTAGGCGTATTATTTCATTTCCTTCCTTTCATTGTCGACACGTCTACAGGCGGAGTCTTTTGTCCGCATCGAAAACTGTTCAGTAAGCCTGGAGTCACGGTTAAGACCTGACTAGTGTAATTGGCTGTATGGATTTTCACGCCTATAATGCCTGAAAAAGGTGTTGAACAAAAAGACAAAGAAAACCCCTCAATCGATATTTGGAATGTCTCTCAATACTATGTCCCCGTAATCTCAGGCCTCATCATCCATTTCAGCCCCCTCTTCACATCTGACTACCGATGCTTCTAAGGCTCCAGTGGGGAGGCAGAAAAGCAAGAGTACAACTCACACAAATAGAATTTTAAAAGTCAGACATGTCTGTTTCTTTCTCTTTTTTTAATTTCTGTATTTTTTCAGGTCTGCAGAAACGTGCAAGAATACAAGAAAGTCCACACACATTTGTGTGTACAGCCCTGCACCCACAGAAATGTTTCAAACTAGATTGTTTTCAACTGTTGGTTACAACCACCTGTTCTCACCTGTAGCTTCTATGAAACAACCAGAGTGCAGACAATACAAAGGTGTTGTCATGCCTTAAAAAACTGCCCTCAGACGTCTATCTATCAACTTGTTTTTAAATGCATCTTTACATACTCAAGTGTTGTTTTGAAAAAAAAAAAGTTATTTTTCATGTGTGGTTGTATTGACCAATGTTACTGTCCTTTAGAAAGTTACAGTATTTCTTATAATTATGTACAAAGCCTAGAAACAAGCATTAAAAAAGCAAACAAGCCTACTTACTATCATAATTTTACAACAACAACAAAAAAAAAACAGCTGCTAGTTTCTTGTTGTAATGAGCATATAGCAATGCATCTTTAATCTGACACATTGATATTAGACAATTCCACATTCATTAGTGAAGCACAGCTTTTCCTTTGACAAGTTTTATTTTAATGAAGAGCAATGTCTTAAAAAATCTACAGATATTTCAGCTTTGGTACTGTACGAGTTCACACCAGCACACATATACGTCCTCCCTGCATGAGAGTCAAATATGTCAAATGTCTTAGTTCCCCTGAGACATACTCTAGCATGCCTCAAACTGCTTCCAAAAATCAAGTACAAACTCACTCAAAATCACTACAAAGAAAATACAAACAGCGGCTACTGTATCTTTGAGCAGTCTTTCATTCCACATAAGTCAAAAATGTATTCTAAGGTTTGTATAAGAATTAAGAACATTTTTGATTGAGAGGCTTTATGCTGTTACAGAACAGGCTCTAATCCTGCCATGCCTCCATTTAAATTGATGCTGTGTGATAGATTTGATATTTATCGACAATCAGATTCCATTCTCCCAAATGTGAAGCTGCAAACAACACATGAATTGACTGCATTAATTCAAATGAATCAAATTAATGCAGCCCTGCATTTTCAAAAGAGTTTCAATCAAATACATTGGAGGCATACATAATGGATCATATCAAATCAGTACCCTATCCTTCTTCACAGATTATCCTGTCATGTGCAAGGATATGTCTACAGTACCAAATCCATTTGCATAAGAAGGAGAAAAAAAAAACTGTTCCTAAGCCAAGACATTCTAATCAGAATCATTTTTAGATGCCCTCATGTAAGTAAATTATGCAAGTCATCTACAGCTAATCAATACAAATAAAAGGCAAATCCTTAACTATTTTTGGCCTATAATTTCCTCGGAATAACATGCTGAATTAGGCTAAAACCAGTGCTACCATGCACAGTAGCCTATCTAAAACTTGAAATACAGCGAAAAAACATAACATTAAAACTACATGGCCCTCATTGTGTACGAGAGCACATGAGATGACCCTATAGGTTTGATCATTCATTATCCAATACTAGAACAATAAACAAGGAGTTCGGACCATTCTTGTGTCTTCTTCAGTACATCAACCATTTCAAGCTGGTTATGAACTAATGGGTTGCATCCACTGGCTGCATACTGTAAGTGGACTGAAGCTATGGCATAGACCACCTCTATGGGAAGATAACATAAGTGCAAAGAAGACAAACTGGCTTTATTTCTTTATCGGTACAGTTTTAAATGCATCACAACATTCTCCTGTTGCAACCATTAAAGTAAGCAACAAATCATACAAAATATTTTCTTCTACTTTTTTCAACATCTTCAAAGTTCTCAAAGTTGAAAAAAAAAAGAAAAATATGTATATTAAAAATCATTGTCATTCTTTTGTGTCTGAGTGTATATGTGAGCATTTGTGTGAAAGAAAGAAAGAAAGAAAGACAGAGACACATTCTTGTCTGCATTCAATAGGAAATCCTGTCCAAACAATGCAGAATACTGTAGCATCAAGTCCTCTCCTTTCGGCCCTCTGAGTCCTACAAGGTGTTAGCCTGGGCCCACCCATTCCGTGACGTTATCGGCCTCGCCACGGTCTGGCCAAGCATGCTATTCACAGGTTTCGGTCTCCGGAAAACAC
>JASCQY010004167.1:0-10881 GCA_030264315.1 Sardinella tawilis
GAATAGTATGCTTGGCCAGACCGTGCGAGGCCGCGGCGTGGCCGATAACGTCACGGAATGGGCGAGCCCAGGCTAATGCTGATCAACAAGAGTCTCAGACTGCCCATCAGGTTGCCGGTGTCATGAGTCATATCTTCCACTGCACCTTCAGTCAAGGCCCACCCTGCCCCACCACTCACCTTGCCATGCTTCATGTGTTTGTTCAGCTTCTTGACCTTCTTCACCTTCTTCATTTTCTTGTGCATTTTGTGTCCCCCTAAGGCCATTCCAACCGCACCTAAACTTCCAGCCAAAGGTCCCACGAAACCCCCATGCTTATTTTTATGCCCCCCATGATGGTGATGAGCGCCATGGGGATGGTGAGGGCTGTGATGAGGGCCTGGATAAGGGCCGTAGGGAGGGCCATGGTGGACACCGGGGTGACCATAGCGAGGGCCAGGGTAAGGGCCTTGCTGAGGCCCTGGGTAGACGCCTCCGTATGGGACATGAGGTGGTGGGGCTCTGTTATAGGGTGGGGGAGCAGGACCAGTGGGGTAATAGGGTTGACCTGGGACACCAGGGACACCAGGAAGTACAGCTGGGTTCACACCGGGTGGATATACTGGATTGGCACCAGGGTATGAGGGACCCATTCCAGGGAACCCTGAGGGACCCATTGGAGGACCTGAAATATATTTTTCGTTTTATTTTTAATCAATTAAAATAGTACTGACAACTTTGCTGGCATTTACGGTGTGCATTGTTACTTACAGATACAAGAAAATGTAGTAACTGATAATAAAATAATTGCCTACCTTGATTAGGCCACATAGTGAGTTGATCCACTTACAAATGACAGTAGGCTGGGGAATAGTTCCTGAAACAGGAAAGGTGAGTTTTAAGACTGTAGGCACAGTGCATAGTCTAGTCTACTTGACTTTTTAGTCTTGTATAATGTAGGCATACCCCTGACTTAATAGGTCTATCCTGTATAATGCCAAGTCAACAAAAACATTATGTCCTGTCTAACTGAAAATAGCAGTATTATTACAACAGTAACAGTAACAGCAATAAACACTTAATGAACTCTACAAATCATGTAGGCCCAGTCCAAATGTCAGCCATCCAAGTAAACTTTTACTTCAAAAGTAATCAACAAAATAGACAGTAAATTTGAACAATATGGTAAACACGACGTGCAGAGCTTAACAAAGCTTACCTTGATGTTATCGTGGTAAACCCTCGCGTGTTATATGGTTCTTCTTCTGTTGTCAATGGTTCTTTTGAAACCCGTGGCTTCCTGGTTGAAATGCTGCCAAAGAGGTGCGTTCAATATCACCATGCATTTGTTTGTAACAATAATGACGTAAGAAAAGGTTGTTTACAGACAAAACATTTACCAGTTAAAGCGTTGAGTTGAAGTTCATCATGCGTCAGGCTGGGTTGCCATTAATAAAATTCAATTATGTCATCTAACTTCGCACAATCAACTAAATTGAAGATTAGTAGTAGCCTACAGCCTAATATAGGCTGACTAGCATAGCCTACTCTCGGGATTATTGAGAGCGGGAAAGGTCATCTATGTTATTATTCGTATCGCACTGGGACTACAGCACCACTTTGACAATTAAACTAAACTGTTACAAAATATTTTGAATGTTTCATTATCTTGAACATACCTTCCATCATCACGCACGATGGCCCCACCCACCATAGTTGTTCAACTGGTCATGGAAAGAAGGGCGTGTGACAGATGAAAAAAGAAGGGAAGACTGAGTGAGGAGCCCAAACTAAAGAAAAGACTGAAGCTATTAACACCTGTTCAGAGATTACATCTTTATTCATGTCTCCAATACAGTTTTTACATTTTTTACAAGTAATACTTTATCCCTGAATTGAAAATAACCTACTTTCACATCACACCTATTTTCAGATTACAGTGGAAATTTGTAGGTTTACCATTCTGAAAAAAAGCATAGCATCTGATAATCACTGGTGACAAGAGAGGTTAGGCTATTAGAAAAAAGTCATCAGAGAAAAATATGTTATGTAATATTTGAATGACATGATATTAGATCAGGTCTACAACCCTGCGGCTCCGGAGCCACGTGTGGCTCTTTCAACCCTCTGATGCGGCTCCCTGTGACTTTTGAAAATAATTGAATGAATATTTAGGCAAATTAAAATGTATTCTATTTTAATATTATTTGTTCATTTTAAACTGTAATTCTAAATGTGAAGATGATGTTGATCTTGTAACATCTAATAGCCTAAACCACTGGTCGACATTAGTTATACAGTAGGCGTACATAAGGACATACAATATGAGTGTTCCAAGTCCAACACTTGACAGGCAGTAGACCTTGAAGACGTTGCCCATCTTACAGCCATTCTTGCTCACACACTGAAATGTTGTGATATAGACCATTTCAGGTTCTGGATAAAACAATGCTTGAACATTCTATCTTGGTCCCCAACTACTTCCTGTATACATTAACATAACATATGGAATGTTAAAAAGGAAGTCCTGGGGGACCAGCTATGAAACTAGAACCTGAAACGGTCCAAACCAGACAAACTTGTAATAGCCCTATAGGATATTTTATTTGAAAGTAACCTTACTCAAGATCTTGGCAAAAACAATGTGCTGTGTTACTTAATTTTAAATGTGAAAAGGGCTCCCAGTGCTTTCTTTACAGTGTCCAAATGGCTCTTTGAGTGGCAAAGACAAACTAAATTGCACAGCACAATAACCACAGTATAAGTAACCGCAGTGAAATGAAACTACTCCTTTTGAAACTGCTCATAGTTGGAGTGTTGAGGCCAAAAGTGTTCTGTATGGGGCCCAGAATGGTATCTTGTCGGTGCAGCATGTGCACGTCAGGAGCCTTATCACCACTTCGAACGTGCAATATTTTCTATACGCACGGCATTCCGTTTATTATCCCTTACTTATATCATTTGCACCACCTGGTTTTCTATAAGCCACTTGTGGTTAGTAGGCACCCTCCATTTGGTGTGCAGGTATCTACTACTGAGGAGGGATTGAGTAGGTGTTCGACCAGGGCACCAAACAGACTGGTTTGTAGTTTGTAGAAAAAACCCAAACCAATCACAAAAGCTTCAATGGCATGGGGTGGGTTTTGCGTGGTTCAAAGCCAATGCCACCTGTGTTAGTGCCTGAATTTAAACTATGGACATGTATTTTCCTAAGTCTGGCTTTCGCGACAAAAGCTCATACGAGCTTAGTCTGGCCAACCTCACCTACTAACCGCCTTCTGAGAGGTGGAATCTAATGTAAACTTGTTAACCCCGCCTCCTTCACCCTGGAGTAAAAGCTCGCTTCTCATTGGTGCCTGAAATTCTGTGACAGGAAATGCAGTAAATAGGCTGCTTGGCCATACTGACTTGAATGTGAAATTTTGGGCTGCGGCATAGGAAGTATGGGCAAGCCCAGGCTAGTAGGCTATTTTCCATCAGGCTGAGTAAATTGCAAGTAACTAAGTAACTGCAATTAAGCCAATGTTAACATTAAAAATGCATTTTCTGCACTTCCATAGAGTTTGATAACAGTGGAGGAAAATGTTAAGTGGTTTCAGTGAGCAAAATAAGTTTTTAAAGTCATTTTACTAGGGCGATGAAAATTCCCCATCCTTTACATGGGGAGTCGAGAAAGCTCACAGTAGCTGAGAGATGTTAGCACTGGGTGCATATGACTTTGGCTACAGGCGGAAGCTGCTGGCCTAAAGCAATGCATTGTGATCAAGTACTGTAGGCCTATGCCTGAGATTTGTTTCCTCCCACGAGAGGGGCTATTCCGTACAAGGAGGTTATTCTGTTGGCAGCGCACGGTGCTGTAAGACGTGCCTCAGGGTCATGGTCCCAGCAGTCCTCTAGGATTTCTTGCAAAGAAAAGGTACTACTCTGCAACAGAGCAAAATGTACATGATTTTTTGCATTCCTCACAAGAAGATCAAGATCAACTTTTGCCAATTTCCTGTTAGCTATAGTGGTCTTAGGAAGGTTTAATTGTGTTGTAACTTAAATCTTAGTCCCCTTTTTGTGAGTCACTGCATAAACGTACATGTCTGCACATTAATCCAGATGCAGTCAAATTAGGAAGACAAGTTACCTGAAAAACCTTAGACCATGATGATGGTACTGCAGGACGTCCTCTCTTCTCAAACACAAAGTCAAGCAACTGCTCTGGACTGGGTTTCAGTCCCAGCTCTACTTCATATGGCAGATGATGCTCTGGAATGGCTTGTCCTGGAAAGTTGTATTAAGTTGTATTATAATGGATCCACTATCAAAGAAAATGCACTATAAAGTGTACTCTATACTGTACCATATATAAATTGAAATTGAAAACCTCTCCAACACCATTCCCTGACAGTCCTTCCTTATGTTTCATTTGACATATATACAAGACTATTTCAAATACATACAAGCTATTTATTATGAAACTTCAGTGAATAAGCATAGATTTCACAAACTCAAATTTTCTGAACTTCAAAATCGATGCTCATGGAGCGCGCATGTGTGCCTGTGTGTAAGTGTGTGAGCATGTGTGTGTGTTCAGCCATGGGCACACAGAATGCATGGGCATGTGTGCACCTGTGCCTTTGCATACCAGGAAACAGGTCTGAGCAGCGCATCCACATCTCCCACAGCAGTAGACCCAGAGCGTACACATCTCCCTGAAGCAGGCAGTGCCCCCCAGTCAGGTCCACAGATCTGTCCAGGATCTCTGGAGACATGTAGCTCATGGTCCCCAGTGGAACAGGCTCCTACAACGCAGATAATTAGCAAAGTACACATAGAGCAAAAGCACAAATTTACAGCTGCATGACCTTTACACAGTAATTTAGAATAAAAATGCAGATATGTTTTAACTTTATAACATGTATTTTTTGTATTTTAGTAAAATGTGTGTGTGTTTGTTTACATTTATGCATTTGGCTTACACTTTTATCCAAAGCGACTTACAATGTATGCCTCACATTCACACACCAGTGGTGGTCGCTGCCATGCAAGGTGCCAACCTACCACTGGGAGCAATTTTAGGGGTTAATTGCTTGCTAAGGACACTTCGATGGGGTCAGGCAGAACCTGCGAACCTGCAACCCTCTGGTTGCCAAGCGGCACCTCTACCACCTGCGCCACCATCGTTCTGTGTGTGTGTGTGTGTGTGTGTGTGTGTGTGTGTGTGATGGCATGCAATTCGCATGAACCAAGAAACAAGTTTGCTAGCCACTTAGATTGCAAGTTAACAGCAATCATACGTCACCTCAGAGGTGCTCGACCGGCACTGCCAACGTGCAGCTCTGCCACAGGTGTGTAGGATTGTGGCCGAGCCAAAGTCACACAGGACACATGTCCCGTCCTCCTGGACCAGTACATTGTTACTGCTGAGGTCTCTGTGAGCCACTGGTGGTTTGTGCTTCCCTACCACAGACATAGGGAAAGCCGATACATTTGATTTTTCCTCTTCTTGTGAAGACTTTCCCTCTAACAGGGTACTTAACATAACTTTTAATGCTGCTCTAATGCAGTATTCAGTAAAACAAGTTATATTATTTGAGTGTATTATCAACATTCACATACAGTACAGTACTGTACATTGGCACACACCATCAGAGTACAAGTCAGAATGAAGATGGGCAAGTCCTTCAGCCAAAGACTTTGAGAGTCTCACAGCATCACTCCAGGTGATCACAGTTTTGGACAGGTACGAATTCAGTGAACCCTGGAAACATGCAAACAAGATTGAATTAATCATTTTCACACATATCCTACACCTCAGAGTCCTAGTCCGTCTTATCAGAATTTGAGTCTGGCACCATGCCATTCAGATTTGATTCTAGCATGTTTTGACAAGCACCGCAGAGTACCTCCACTCAAAATTTCATTTTGTCACTGTACAAGTAAGGAAACTCTCCAAAGGCTTTGGCTTGCTAGATTAGATTTTTAAAAAATTTGCTTTATTTGTTTTCAAATCTCCAACCAGCAAACAGAAATTGAAGGTCGAACCAATAGATTTAAGGTTCAAGGGATAAGGGCTAAGAAAATAAAATTTCCTTCTGGATAAATAAAGTATCTTTTATGCTGTTTTTTCAGGATAATTCTGGATTGGATCAAATCCACACTTTTCAGGATTACAAAATCATTTTTTTTGTTGCTTGTTAATGGGACTTCATATCACAGTGCAACCTACTGGACATGTGATGAACAACAAATTAAATAGATGATTAAAAATGTTTATAAGACACATAGAATAGCAATAAAACAATCAAAATATATCAGTCCATTTTCAGATACTTTTATAGACACTGAGACTCCAAATATGATGCACAAATGAACGCATCATTCATCATAAATGTAGATAAGTATTTACCACCATAACAATCAATACCCCAGGGGTGTGTACATAACACAATAAATGAAATGTGGCAGAGCTGACCAGTTTTGATGAAGTTTCACCATGTTTTCTTCCTAAAATCTATTGAAATCCTACCCCCTGTTGGGATCAGGATAATCTTGTTATTTTGGATCAAAGTTATCCAGATCCTACTGAAAAGTTTTGAACCACACAAATTGAGGTTTGATCCAGATTGAAACTAGAATTGGATATAATCTAATCAGATTTCAGAATCCTACTTTCTCTTTTGAACAAACCATTTTCAAGGTTTGATCCAATCCGATTTCCAAAATCCGCTAAGATTACCTTTGAACAACTGGCCCTCTGGGATTCGGCCCAAGTCACTGTGCTGTGAGTATCGTTTGCAAGAGAAACAGTCGTGTGATTTTACATCACACTTCTCCAGTGGGAACCATTCTCTTCAAAATCATCTCAAGGATGTTCACGGTCACCCATCTCTCCATCATCATATTAAAAAAGCCCACCCAAACAATCTGATTGGCCCAAACTCTTATTAACTGAACATCTATGTAGTGACTCAAGAATTACTGTAACTTTGCACGCTCAAAATTATGGATTGAATTCAAGATGGTTTCCAGGATAGTTGGTTCATATAATAAGCAATGTATAATACATTCAGTTATTCCAACAACCTCTATTAAAATATGAACTGCTATCTCAACCTTGAGATTCAATTTCACAAAAGTGAATGGTATCCAATAAAATGCAACACCAATTATTTGAACTTACATGTGAGGCCAGCTTCAACACTAGCACAGATTCCCCACTCAGTGCTTGACCTGCACCAAGGAAGTGTGCTATCCCAGCATGCACCATGAGAGGAAGTGTATATACCGCTCTCTCTCTGGCAAATTGACGATGGTTTTCCACAGGGAAGAGTTTTAAGGCAACCTCATTTTCCTGGTAACAACTTTGCCAAACAGTGCCATACTGTCCAGTAGCTACAATCTGAAATGTTCACAAAATTAAATACAGATAAATTACAAGGTTCAAAGAAAGAGTGTTATTCTAATGAATCACTATGTTCTCTGACTAAGTAGCCTATTCTGTTATGGCCTACCTACCTTTTGTAACTTTATGCTATCTACAATAATGTCTGAAAGTGCTGAAACATAACAAGAACAGGGAGATATCAATCCTTCATTTGAAGAAGCTGGCCTCTTACCTGTAACACAGAGAGAAGAATGCTGTGAATATCAAGATTCACAAAGTAGTGCCGTCTGATATTATAAACTACATAATATACTGTATGTAGCCTATAATGTGAACACATTTGAAGCGCCTCCATTCATTTAAAATGCAAAAAATACACCAACAACAAATGGAAATGACATAAAAATGAAACACAATTGATGAAAATAATTGAATAATTGATGAAAATAACATTTCAACTTTCTCTCTGGAATATGTGTCCAAATCTAAACCAGCTGATGTGATGGATAGATAGAGATACTTTATCTAATGTGTTCCATAATAGTAGACTGCCCTGCCTATTCAAGAGCAGAGCAGAGAGTTTCGTCTCTAACTTGCTGTCAGCTTTGACGTGAGTGACTAACACAGTGGTAAGGACTAGCCCTGCAGCTGAGGAGGCAGCCATGGGGAAGAGCAAGAGGCATGTGGGAGTGATGGCATTCCACACCATGCCAAGGTCACTCTAGAGAGGAAGGAGACGAAGAACACAAAAGCACCTGGCCTCACACCAGCATACCGAAGGGTGGGAATGAACAAGTGACATTCATTTTAACATGAAATCACTAGTTTGAATGAGATGGCTGAAAATAACCCAGTAGAAATGGGCCTAAGTTAAATGCGTGACTACATGGCATGTGTCCCACAGTGTAAAACAACTGTGTATTTTCCCTAAGGAATGCTTAATGGAAATGAACGTGTCCTGAATTTCTTACCACAGTAACTGAGACGAGGTCTCAATTTGTGTCCCATAACCAGTAACACCATCATCAAGATGAGGCAGAACAGGATGACTGCAATGTCTCTTAACACAACTGCCGGGGAAAAGGGAGGAGAGGTCCAACATGACATGATGGCATTTTGAACACCACATTATCTTTCCTTCAAGTTCACCACAAATGAGAATGAGAATGAGAACATAGAAGCCAAGTTTATGTATCCAAGGATGAAAGGAGAGGGAGAGTGGGTCACGGGGAAGTAGCGGATTACATAGTTATGTTGAAAGATGTAAGGCAGGCAAATAATCTTTTTCAGTTCTTTAAAGACAGTATTATTGATATTTTCACTCAATGCTTGTTGTTGTTTTTTTTTTTTAACTTTTTTTTTTTTTACAATCAATTCTCTGTTGTTCAAGGCTGCCAAGCGTTGTCTGTAGGAATGTGTGAATGAGAAAATTTGTAACCCAAGCAGAGAAAAAAAAGAGCCAAAGCTATAGTAACTAATGAGGGTAAGGAAACTTTTCTTGTGCCTCATTTAATTCGCACTACCTGCTGGTTGGCAAATTTGTTCTGTGTTGTACCAAATTTCTAATTTTCTCATTCTTTTGCCTCCCGACAGCACTCAGCAACCCTGAACAATAGGGCTCTGGGTCGATTTACTCTTAGACAATCCCTTTAATGGTACTATCATAATGAAATGATATAGTTTGTTGATATGTTGATTAAGGCAAATGTACAACATTTATGATGAGATCATGTAATGGAATAAGGAATAAGGACCTTCACCACTGGCCTGAGAAGTGGGTAGCTGTGACAGTTCCACCTCTGGAGTCCAAATCATCTTACTGTTGCAGAAATCAGAATTGCACAAACATTTTGTGTGGTTGTCATTATGTCCAGAAGCAGAACATATGGTGGCCTGACAGGGTACCTCAACAACACTGCATCCTGGAACACACAAAAAGCACAATGTATCTGTAGAGCAATATTGAACATCTACTCGTTGTCCCTTGTTGTTTTCTTCATGAAGACATAATTCATGGATATTTAAATTATGTTTATTACTGTAGAAATAACATTTTCCCTCACCCAACAGATCGGGACTGAGATGCCCATCAACCATCTTGAAGTAGCCCATACAGCACTGAGTTTTTGCACAGTATTGTGTGGTCCCATATACATTTCCAGACTGCAGGGCTTTGTCTGTATCTGTGGAACTGGCAAAAAACTCACATCTTCTCTGCTGCATCTTATTTGGGGCAGGGGAAGCAACAACGACTGATTCTGTAACAAACATAGGCTACAGGAGTATAAAACATAATCATTGCACAGGCCCTCTGCTTGAATTATAGAAGGCCGATCTGTTTTGTATTTCGTTTCCTCTAAAATTTTCTTTGAATTCTCGAATATAGCCTAATGATATCGTGAGGACTAATAGCAAGTCTAATATGCAAAGAACTTTGGCAAATGTATCTGTAGACTGTAGCTCATTCACAGCGTTCAATTTAGTTTACACAAATAAAAGCAAAGTAGGCCTACAGTAAATACTACTGGTAAGCGTAAATTAATAATAAAAAAATAGGGCACAGGAAATAGATTGCATAATTAGGCTACTCTTTTCCGCTGTAGGTCAAACTATGGCAAAATACAATTAAGAAACTTTTGTGATAACTTGTATGCCTAGCCTACTTATAAAATTGAAACTCACCAAGGAGGCTGTTAGTCAGAAGGCGAACAGGCTTTGTGTGAACACTCCTCCCTGCCGCAAGTGCGAGTTTGATCTTAAGTGCTACAGTGAAACAATTTAACACACACAATTCAACCACTGGCGTTCAAAGAGATGGGAATGACCTCGGAGTTTCCCACCCATAACTCCTCCAGGCATGCACCTGCATAGCCTGAAAACACACTAGCCGGACCATGACACTGATAAAAGTGTTAATCCACGGCACAATTCAAATTGCCTTCAACTGTATGTGGCCTACCATAAATGGGAAAAGGTCCAATACGCCCTCTCATGTTTTGATAGGCTAAAGTGCTAATTCAATTAATAAATGTCCACCGAGTCACTCAGCAGCCGTCACAAACCAAGCAGACACGCGACAGCTGCAAGATGAATGTAAGCATTTCAGTGAAGGTGATTTGACCACAGTTTTGTTTGACGTTTGATGTCCGTTATCTCACTTTTGTTTGTGCCTTTGCAGGATGAACTTCTGGGAATGTCCTCCCTCTCTAAAGGGATTGCCGATATCTTTGATGAATCCGAAAACGACCAAACATTTTATGGTTTTTCAGACAGTGAAATTGGTGATCTTTGTGATCTCAAGGTTAGTCGTCATTGTTGCATTTACTCTCTTTGTTACTTTGTTACTCTTTGTTACTGTTGTACCGCAATTGGCTTAAGCAATATTAGAAGCGTTTTTATTGAATTCCCTCTTTAACAATTTAACTGCATTCTGATCTCATGGCCCAAAGTTAGTAGCCTAGGCGAAAGCCGACTATTGACTCCGTCAATTAGTCTAGCTAAAGCCAAGAGGATTTCGTTTCCGAGGA
>JASCQY010004218.1:0-10877 GCA_030264315.1 Sardinella tawilis
CATTACTGGAGTCTAGTAACTGTAATGACGTTACCGAAATTTGAACTGTAATTCGTTACGTTCCTACGTTCCTGACAGAAGTAATGAAATTACAGTAACTCGTTACTTTGTAATGCGTTACCCCCAACACTGGTTACCTGTGTGAGTAGTAGAACAGCACCTCCTCCAGTAGTCCACAGAGGCTGTGTGTGTGTGTGTGTGTGTGCGTGTGTATGTGCGTGTGTGTGTGTGTGTGTGCGTGTTACCGGTGTGAGTAGTAGAACAACACCTCCTCCAGTAGTCCACAGAGGCTGTGTGTGTGTGTGTGTGTGTGTGCGTGTGTATGTGCGTGTGCGTGTGTGCGTGGGCGTGTTACCTGTGTGAGTAGTAGAACAGCACCTCCTCCAGTAGTCCACAGAGGCTGAGCTCCAGGAGGACCCAGTGGAAGAGGGGCAGCTCGGGGGCCATGGGGTCACCTGTGGCCGTCATCGCCAGGTAGGTCAGCACCACCAGGGGCGCCGACAGGAACAGCTGGTTCCACAGCACCGTCTTCACCGCATGGCGCAGACGCTCTGGGTCCACCTGCACACACACGTTCACACACACACACACACACACATACACACAATATAGATATAAATATAAATAATACATATTTACATATTTGTAAATAACTAAAATAAATTCAATGGACATTACTATGCTGACAAGGGTTACATGACAATGGATAGTTTTTCATGACCTTTGCACCGGAATGAGATATTATGCCTTGTATGCATTACAAAATACCTTATCAATACACACACACACACACACACAAACACACATACACACACACACAACCACACATTGATAATGATATGATAACTCTGTGTGGGGTAACCTGGGGTCATCCTCTGAAGTGAGTGTGTGTGTCTGTGTGTTATCATAATGACAAATATCCAGATAACATGGCTAACAGCTCTTATCAGATGTACACACACACACAAACACACACACACACACACCATGGGATTTTGCAATTTGTTCAGCAACCTCTGATTTGATGGAAGTAGGCCAAAGTTGATAGTGTGTGTTTGTGTGTGTGTGTGTGTCTGTGTGTGTGTGTGTTTGTCTTCATACCGGACTGTTCTTGTCCTGTTGGATACGGTAGCGCGTGATGAAGCTTGGCTTTCCAGTGCTGTCAGCCACCATAAAAAGTCCATTCAACAGCCAGAAACTGGCAGAGGGAATCAGCATTGTCCCTACACACACACACACACATAGACATGATTATTACAGCATAATTATTATTAGTCTCAGACTACACTGCGTGACCAAACAACTACTGAATACAGCGGACATTGTCCATCACACACACACACACATGCACACAAATTGCCTTGATATCAAATCACAGCATATCCGGTATTCTGTTCCATTGTTATGCCAAAAATAAAATCTGTACTCACTCACAAACACACACATACACACACAGTAATTGACATAGATGATCTAAAGCACTTTTTTCCTGCATGTTTTGCATAAAGAGTGTGTAGAGTGTGTGTCTGAGCATACATGTGCAAGTTAGTGTATGCATGTGTATTTCTACAACTGTAATGTGTGTGTCTGCATACATGTGTAAGTTAGTGTATTCCTGTCTAAGTCCACTTGTCTGCATCACAGGCCATTGACATACACTGTATCTGACTTGCTGTAGCCTATTCATTTATATTACAAAAGAGAACAATAAACCAAAATAATAAGATACATTTCCTAAGGAATGATTAAGCATCTATCGATCTAAAATGTCTTGGGTCTTGAGTCTTACCCAGGAAGAAGAGTGTTGCCTCACGGCCTTCAAAGTGCAACAGCAGTTTACTCCATTGGGTCTGCCAGAAGTCTCCTGACGCGCCCCAGAAACTCTGGAGGTGCCTTTATTACACACACACACACACACACACACACACACACACACACACACACACAAAAAAACGCTTTACATGTTGATAGTACCATAGTGCCAAAACAAATAAAAACACAGTAATGCTCTCATGTATGTGACATGTCAATCATAGAAGTGTGGGGCACATACCACATCACTGAGTTCCGGAATGCCACGAGGAAGAAGAGTCCTGAGCCGATGATGAAGGCTGCCTTCTTCACCGAGTCCCATAATCCCCCCTAGACAAGCCATCAATCAATTAAGCCATCAATACATCAATCAATTAATCAATCAATCAATCTGATTTCATCATAGGGGAGGTCACATCAAGTCCTTATTAAGGTGAGTGACTGACTCTCACATTTCCCTATACCTCAAACCCCATAGTACAAGGTCATGCAGGTCAAATACACGATCAGAAGGGTTTTTAGTTATAAATTAATAAATTACAAAATACCCAAATAAATGTATTGGAAATGTTTTTCAATCTATATTGCAATATAAGTAACACAACACACATATTCCACTGACAATTCAGTTGTATTCAAATGAGGCATTTTGAAATATTTATGTAGCGCTTGTCAACGTTTTTCTTTCTTTGGCAATATGGACATGCAGAGGGCCAGATTTATTTTAGCACAATACTACTACTTTATTTTATGTGTTTATTCCTGTTGTCTAATTTCCTTTCTTGTGCCATTTCAAAGAGAGAAAGAAAGAGGGAGAGAGAGAGAGAGAGAGGGGGACTGCCAGATGACCTATGTTATGAGAACAGCCTGTCCGCCTCCTCTCTTTGAAACTCTGGGATTATGCCAGTTCAACAGGCTACACCACAAATCACACTTGCTCAGCACAAATGTCCCGATTATCATGGCACACTTAGCTTGATAGCCTGACTCCAATCGGGTACGTGTGCGCACACACATGGAATGAAAATGGCGTGTTTACCTGGTTTGAGCATTGATCTGTCTGAGGAGGAACACTTTGTTTCGTCATGTCTGTAACCAAAAAACAATTAAAGTTATTTGTTTATCATCTGTGGTCTCACACACCCGAGTACGAATCACTTCCCAGGTCTTTTCACTCAAACCAGACATAGCCTAAATTTGCACCGTGAGTTAACGCTCCAGCGACAACGAACTATGTTTCGAAATGACGATTCCACTGGAAATGAGGACAAATGGCAAACAAGTCATGGGCGACCAATCGAAACCCACGCCATGAGACAATGAAATAAAACACTCTTTCCATTACACTCAGAGGAGATGGATAGCTTCAATTAGTCCAGCTGAAATTATCCACAGACAGTCTGCAAGAACAGACTGCGACGCGCTGCGACATATTTTAACATCAACAACAGCAATAACGCAGGCTACCAAAAACTACACAAAAATTACTATGTGAACGTGTGAGCCAATGAAGACATTATATGAGAAAAGGGCTTGAACTAACAGTGTTCAAACTCACCTGCCGTGTAGGCTAGGAGTTCCCTGCAGAACGTGTCTGTCCACTGGCACAACATCCACAACTTTGTTGACGATATCTGCGCCATAAACGAGCCCTGATTGGTGTTTGAAATCACATGGTCGCCCGGCAGTAAATCCATATGGCCATAGTGGACTGTAATGGACAGAGGAGGTGGTTATTATCATTACGGAGAAACCAGCCCCATGCAGATGTTGTTGACCCGAGAGGAACCTGACTAAACAAAACAGATAAGACGGTAAGATAATGTTGCCACGCACCAAGGCTACAGTTTTGATAATGCGCATGTCATAACAGTGGCTGAAACTTGGCCTTCACAGTTCAGGTAGCCTACTGTGTCGAATGGGCCAGCTGAAATTGTATCTGAAATAGGCTGTGACACAGACCCTTCTGCATTAATTTGCTCACTAACAATTTGGGTAAATTGAGGTTACAACAGTACCTGTTATTAATCAGACAGTATCGTAGGCTTAAGTTATATTGATGCTACAAAATCAGTGACTCAATTCGTACAGAAGTAGGGCCCAGGGCTGCTGATAGATCTATATTGTGTTCACTTTGTAGGCCTATTGAGATCAGGCACTCAGTGGTTTTCCTGTTGCATTTTGGATGTCATTTTGCTGCAATTAATTAATCATTGACATTGATTTTTAAAAAACTTTCTATACAGTATTTATCATTCTCTTTCTCTCTCTGAGTGTGTGTGTGTGTGTCTGTGTGTGTGTGTTGTACTTCTTTTATACCAAATAATTTTACACCTACTTCTCCACTTCACTTAGCACTGAAATGATTTGAGTCATGAAAGTGTCATGACCGTGAGTGAATATGACTCTCCTGCCCTCCTACACTGGCGTAGTCTGTTGTGTTGTGTGACTGACGTGGCATTCAGATCAAAAGGGTTCACCCTCTGATTTTGCCAAGCATTTTGGATTTGAGCTCTTCAGAGTTACAATGGGCTCCACCCAAATATAGGCTATGAAATTCAAGAGACATGTAATGCTGCTGTGAACAGCAATCACTTTGTTTAGATAAGCAAACCACATCCTGTGTCATAACATTTAAAGTTCACCTCCAGCTGCTAAGGAGAATAAGACACACACACGCACACACACACACACACACACACACACACACAGGTATTCATTTTCAATTTGCACTTTTGATATTCACACATGGCCTTACTTGTGTTTTTGGTTGTTTACTTGAGTTGTCTTTTTTTTTTTTCATTTTCACATCTTTCAAGATAGTTGCTGTGGAAATTTCCATGAAGTAGTCAAAGGGGGTTGCCGTTTTTAGGAAAGCCGCAGTTCATTTCTAAAAATACAACCTCAAAATAAGGATCTCTGTTCTTAGATAGCCCTCTGATATCTGAGACTGAGTCAGTGAAGACTGATTATCAAAAAATACATTTACATATGAATAAATGTTGCATAGGCTATTTAAATATTTGTTATAGAAAAATTGTTCTACCATCTAAATGTAACAAGTGTCAATCTATCAAAACACTGCAGATTTCAGTTTATTTTGTCAACCCATAGACTATCTGTCTGCTTATAACAAAGCTCTATTGTTTCTACCGTAGCCTGCCATCCTCTCATGTCACACTGTCCACGTGAAAAGTTCAGTTTGATGTGAATGCAGTATGCTGTAGGCAGCTTTGCTGGGCGTCTGGTAAGGTTGTGGTTTGTGCTGTGGGGTTGAGGGTATGACCTGTGCAGGACTAGTGTGGCTGGAAACTTCACACTTCTGTTTACAGGAAATCAGACTCAGCTTCAGATAGATACAGACACGGGTCTGTATTAGTGCTGTGCGATCTGCCATCTTACTGTATGTGTCACAATGATTTGGGTATTATAAACAGCAGAATGATTCACCTGTTTTCCATAGGCCTGCTCCTCTGCATGAGTGGTCTCAGCTACGGTAAGGATTGCGTTCGCTCATATGGCAACACATTTTCTCCATGTGCACCAGTGGGCCAAAAAGGGTTGGCAGTTGGGCTACATGCTCTGTTACGGTATAGTTATTGTTTCTATCAAATCTGCTCCTCTCCCAATTTGCTCTGAACATGCTGAGAAGTTTGTTTGACTCTATAGTACAATGATTCTTTTTTTCAGTACATTTTATTATTATTAATATTATTTTGCAGTTTTGTGCACTTCAGAGACGAATGGTAAGCCAAATAAGGCAAATAAAACATTAGACAGATAAGAATATTTTTTCTTCATTTATTTGATGCCATTTCTCTGGGATAGTCATCACCATTGTTCACGAAATACTCAGATGTGAGATGGTTGTATTTTTGCCTGTAGGGAAGGTGATCCAGGTGGCCCCTGGCAGTGATGTGAGTGAGAGATGTGAGGGCAGTTGGGACAAAACCAGTGCCAACGCAGTAGAGCTGAAGCTGGGAAACACAGCCCATCTCCTGGTGCAGAACTTCCAGCAACGTCATAAAGGACTTTACAGATGTGGCAGTAATGTAGACATCACTTTGGAGGAGAAGTATGGTAAATAACACACACACACACACATACACACACACACATGCAGTCCTGATGATAATGTTATCTTATGTGCTAGAGATAAACATGTGTAACACTAGTAATAATTGTACAAATTTGTCTTCTATATCTATTAATCATCAGCATCCAATGTCAAACAATTTTTAATGGTTTGTGTCATAGTAATTATTGTCACTTTAAATTAAATCAGATAGATTATTTCATACATATTGAATTTATGACTCTACTGTAAATTTGTGGCAGTGTTTCAATTTGTTTACCTCATGCACCTCACGATATATAAATAACTATTTGAGTGTATCTTTGTTCGGAATCAATATAGTTTAAATATTTCAGTAGTTTGCAGTACTGTTTAGTCAGACTGGGCTGTATGCCTTTGAATCAATGCCTAAGATATTCACATATCATAAATTCATCAGGACATGTTTATTGCAATTTATAATGCAATAATTACTTCAATATTAAATACCTTAATTATTTCTCTGAATCTCTGCAAGTGATTAATTAATCAAATTAGGTTTATTAACATGAGAAAAGAAAATCTTTATAGTATTCATAGTATTTAAAACTGTATTTTAATGTGATTTGCAAATGAATAATACTTATTTACTTAATAATTAGCAGTATTATTTCTTGCTTTCTATGCTTTCAGCAATGAAAAACAGCCTCTGTGAGCAGGGGCGTGTTAAGAGCAATATGATGAATTATCTGTATAATCATAAATAAATAAAAATATCCTCTTAGTGCAATTCATGTACTTTTCTCAGGGTAGCTCTCTATGTGTCCTGTAGGTATCTCTGATGGTGGGAGTCTGGTGCTGTACAGAGGTATGGGTCAGAATGCTCGTCTCTTCTGTAAGAATCTTGGGCCACAGGGGTGCAGAGGCAGCTGGACTCATTGGAGCCCATGGCGCTGGGGCAAAGACTTCTCACGGCAAATCTCCTCTGTGAAATGGGCTGACTCAGGAATACATCAGTGTGAAATATCATGTGAAGGGACAAAGAAACACACCTCATATGAGCTTATAGTTGTCAATGGTGAGTCATTGATAAAGGATTTAATGAAGTTCTTCATAAAGGATAGCTGTTCATTTTTTTCAGATTAATTTTGCTTGTCTTACAAATATGACTGAAACATACAGACATTTAATATTACCTCACTGTAAAATTGTTTCACTGCATTAATCAATGAATGATGAGATCATAATGCAATGTTCCCAGGAAAGAGCAAGCATTGCATTACATGATTATAACAAGATAAGATAATGTCTGCCGGACAAGACAAACACATCAGCAGAGCAATAAAATCATTCACTGTAGGAATTCACTGTGTGTAACTTTATGCTTACTTGTTTATTACAGTAGACTGCTAGATGTTGGTTGTTCAAAAAACTATGAGCCCAAAAAACAAAAAAAAAACATTTACAGTCTCTGAAACGCACAACCTATTGTTGCATGGGAGGTACCAGTGTAAGATTTTTTTTGTGTCAAGAGTTTGCTTGTTTTACTTTTGCATGTACTTTCTGAAGTTGGTTACCTAAGCGAAGGCTCTGTGTTGTAGCACAGTTGTAAAATGACTGCACATTTTCAATTTAACAATAAATCCCCAAGGCTTCATACAAGGTGCATGCAAGTAAGTAGTACAACACGATGCCATCTCAGAAGAGAATGTTGTCTTGATGAATATTTTGTATTTTTTGTTTTTCTCCTCAGTCACAGTGCAACCTGAGCGTGTGTATGAGGGAGGAAATATGACTCTGTGCTGCTCTGTCTCTCACCTGAAGAGACCTGGTGAAGTGTGCTGGATTCACCTGGATCATAGCATCCAACAGGCCTTTCATCGTTACAGCGGTTCCAGAGATTACTGTGCTACTCGAACTCCATTGTGCTATAATGTGAGCCATATCCATTCAGAGCAGAGTCGCTGGGCCTGTGCAGTCTTCCATAAAGATGCACTGAGAGCCCTGCTGCCGGCCAGTGTGACTGCGTCCAAACACACCACCACACACACACCTGTCACACACACAAGGACAAGGACGGCCTCAAGTCTGCAGACAACACACAAAAAGAACACGGAAGATGACAGAGACACCTTGGCAACGGAACACACTGAGCCCTCGCCAGGTGTGTGGATTCACTTTATTATTTCATTCATCCATTCATCCATTCATCCATCTCTAAGCTTCTGTCCATTTCATTTCTTTTTCATTCTTTTGTCTTATTATGGTGGAAGAAGTACAGGGTTTATATCCGTGAACTCACAGAACTAGATTTATTTCACCCATATGCTATACTAGATGGAAAAAGCATACTACTTACACAGTCGTTATAAGCATATGCTGCACTAGATGAAAAAAAGTATTCTACTGACACAGTCGTTATTTGCAGTGCACCTTAAAGCTGCTGCATGTATGCACTGTGCGGTGGACATAATCACATTAAAATTTACACTTCAAATGACAGAAATGTGCACACAAATTTAAGAAGGAGATTTCTAAGAAACAGAAAACCAGTTTTGCATCATATTCCTCATTGTTTAGTATTATTTACAGTATAACATTGAAAAATAAAATTGTTTATGTTTATGTTCATTGATTCTTTGCAGATGCTTTTATACAAAGCAACATACAAGAAATACAAATAAAAAAATGGTTAAGTAGCCAACGTTTTTTAATCCAGTTTTAAATTTTATGGACTTGATGTGAGCATCTATACATGTTTTTTTTTTGTCTTAAACTTGCTTTCACCATTTGCATTTTCCATATTCTTTTAAACAAAAACAATAAAGAGTATGTTAGTTTTTAGAGAAAGAAAATACACAGCCTCCTGAAATGTGTAGCAAAAACACACTGTGTGTAACTGTACAAAATGTCGCCCAATATTGCATGCAGTAAATAACAGTAGACTAGCATGCAAGAGTAAAAATGCTTCATACCAGACTTCCTGTTCTTTTTCTTTTCTGACCACACCAAGTGTCGTTTTATAGGCCATGGTCTTGTTCAGGTTTTAGGTCTTTTGTAGATGACATTGTGTGATTTGCATGCAATTCCAATTTGAGTATTTGAGTGTAAATTCTTTAAAGTTATGACCTGTTATTGGATTTGATTCACAATTTTCAGAGTTCAGTCTGTGTAACTGTGTAACTCTGCTTTAAATGCAATATGTCATTGGAATAGCATCACTGAGACTGTTTTGTATTGTCAACCATTGCGCTGACGTTTTCACAGAAATAACTATAGCAGAGACAAACTAAATATCTGAAACATAGTCAATATTGTTTTCCTAATGTGCTGGTGGTGCAATTTTATAATGCTACTACTATAAGCACGTCAATACTCAGTAGTAGTGGATCCCCCCAGGAGTGAGTCAGTGTTGATTTGAACTATGCCGGACTCTTCTCTATATATTACAGTACCACCTGAAACTGTGTTGACTCAGTGTTTGCTCACAGTTCCTGTTCTCCCTCTTGTGTCTGCGTCCCCTGCAGGAGCGAGTGTGGAGCACGTGTGTGTCATGAGTGTGTGTGGCGGGGTGGTTCTACTCATGGTGACCCTGAGCATTTGCCTACTCTGCAAATGGAAAAATGAAAGTATGCATCTTCTTCAGTATTTTATTTCACTGTGCATCTCATTGATGTGTGTGTCTGTTTCCATGCATAGAGAGTGTGTGTGTGTGTGTGTGTGTGTGTGTGTGTGTAAATGTCACAAATAGAGGTTGACATCTGGTTTACAGGTGTGTGTGTGTGTGTGTAAACTGACTAAATGTTTAAATGTTTAAATGCATGTTGTCGTCTCCAGGTGCGGAGGTGTGTGAGGAGGAGGAAGAGGCGGGTAAGCAGTCAGCAGATGAGCGTGCAGAGGGGCTTTTGCTCCAGAGGGGGCCCAGTGTGACATACGCCGTGGTGAATTTCAAGAAGAAACCCACCGAGGATCAGAGCAAAGGTTAGTTAGTTCCTCTTCTCACCTTGCACATGAAACTTTCTGTTTGAATGAAATAAAACAAAAACACGTGGTACTGTACCTATCGTTCAACTGTCATTTTTACTCTGCTTCACCTTACAAATGTCAAAAAAGCTATTTTAAGCTATTGCAAATTCTTAGCAATATTTTATGGTAGAAAGGTCACTTTTGCCTAAGGTAATTTCTATGCCTGTTAACCTCATGGTTTTGCCTGTACTTTATGCAGAATAATGTATTTAACAAGACAGGTATGTCGCTATTCATTTGTAGTACAGAAGATTAACGAGGGAAATTATGTTTAAGAAGGAATAATATGAGTAATATGTACACCAGATATTTACATTTTGTATTTGTTAAATGTTAGAATAAAGAGATTTTTTGTATTACTTTCATTTGTCAAATGAAATCAGTCATTTAGATGTACTCTACTTAAGTATTAGTATTTTCGGATACTTGTGACTTTCACTTCACTATTTTAAAGTCAAATAATGTACTTTTGACTCGACTGCACTGAAATGTGACCTTGAAGTACTCGTTATATAATCAAAGCTAAGTGATTTTGCAAAAATGATAGATCATATTGAAGGTCAAAATGTTTTCTCAATTATTAAATTCATGCCATACATGTGGACTAGCAAAAGTCCTAGCAAAGTACTAGCAAAAAGACCTATGTTGACTGTCAGGTACACTGACAAGTAGTAGGCCTATGTGATTTCAGAAGGGTCAGTTAGCAGGGCACTTACAGCAAAGTTACATTATGGAGGATTCTGAATCCTCCATACTGACGTGGCGTACTGATACCAATGGAGTCATTCTCACTATTAGAACTTCATTCATTGTCCAAATGACTTGAGAGAAATCAGGCCATGCAATGTGAATTATTGTAAAGTTCCACTTTAATGTTGAAGTGTGATTTAAAGTTAATCACTTTGATGGTTAAAGGGATACACCACCTAATTTCAGGAAATTGCTTATCTGTAGTCAACCCCTAGTTGAACATGAAAACACTTAC
>JASCQY010004325.1:0-10872 GCA_030264315.1 Sardinella tawilis
CTAGACCAGACTGTGTGAACCATGGGTGAATCCCAAGCCAGGCAAGTTTGGCTTTGCAGGCTATTACCATCAATGAGCACATAAATAATGTATTGTCAATAAGCAACTGATTTTTTTTTTTTTAAATGAGTCTACTGTTAATTGCAAGGCATTTATTTTCATCCTTCACTAGCAAGTCAATTACAAATCTATATCACACACAATGCAAAACATTAACTAAGACACAGAGCTCCACACAGACTCCAATAAACCCAATTAATCTATCCCAATTAAAATACATTGGCTAATGCAGGCCAGTAACTGGGAAGTGTTTCTCAAAACACACACACACACACACACACACACACACACACACACACATACACACATATTCGCACAAGGCCCCTTTATTGTGTTATAGAGTTGGCCTATAAATAAACAAAAATAAATTAGACAAATCAAATAAGCATCACCATTGGTTAAATTATTACATAAATAAATAAATAACTTTTAACTACTTGATGGACTGGTAGGGCTCGGTATGGATTGGCAAAATAAAGGGAAAAACATCGGTAGGCTAATGTTGGTAAGTATTTATTTTAAATTTAACATTTCATCTAATTTGGCTCCCGAGTGGCGAAGGATCACATGATTCATAGCGGTCAAACACAGAAGTGGGGGAGAAGTGAATCGAAGAAGCCGCTACCGCTTTGGGAGTGAAGACTGCTGGGGATGTAGACGGCGTGTGGGTAGAACTCGGGCTTAAATAGTAGGCTAGTTTGATTCCGATTGGGAACTTGAATTTACGTAAATGTTCACAAAGTAGGCTATTTGTCAGTCCCTGGAGGTTAGACTATCGATCTGTGTGGAAACATGTTACCGTTTTTATGGATTGGGACTACAGGAGAAAAGGTAAACTTAAAGCAAAAACTACGTTTCACATTCGTAGTCTTTACTGTACGTCTTTCATGTTGGTTGGTTTATATTTGTTCACACGCGTGATGAATTTCATCCAGCGATGTTAAGTCAATGTGAAAGACGTTAATAACCAACATGTCCGTTGTGGTAAGATTATAGTGCGTTTTTGGCATAGTAATATAGATTGCAAAAGCTTTACGAACTCCCTTGTCTGACTTAGATATTTATAGTGCAATCGGGAAATCTATGAAACTAAATTAATTTGAGCACGGTAACCAGTTCGTTATACTTTCTGGTGATCCTGTAAAGCGCGCTCACATTGATGGTAAAACTAGATGGGCCTGTTTAAGAGCTCAGTTAAACCTTTCAGCTTGTGATTGTTGTATGTTAAAATTCTTTAATGTTAATTAGTTTGCAAAAAAGACAAAATGAATCACAATTCTCTGTCTCTCTCTTAGGGTTTTGTTTGATGATAGCCTCAAACTCACAAAGAAATTACTGGATGCAATTTTATTTATTTATTAAAATATCAGTGATAACCCCCTTGCACTTTTGCAGACACAGAGGACCTGCTGCAGCTTCTGTCTATGACTGTGTACAGTACGTCCTCCTCTTCCTCTTGACCTGTGGAGAGAAGAGCTAACATGGCCAAGCCACTCTACAGACTCCGGCGTCTCCTCCGGAGAGCTCAACTTCTGCTTCTTCTCTTAAGCGCGGTCTACATCATGGCGGGGAGTATCCTCCTGCTCCAGCGATCCAGTGCACCTGTGTCCCAGGGGGCAGAAGCCAGCCTCCAGTCTTTATCCTACCCCAGCAGGGCACCACTCAGTGCCCGTCAGGCTTCCGGTGCAGACTGGCACCATGGTGGGTCAGGGCCACCTCGACCTCAGGATGCGGAAACCATGAAAAGGTCAAGAAACCGGATCCTGGACAGGAGGCTTCTGCGACGTCATTGGTTTCATAGCCAAGTAACTCAGACTCACCCTCCTACAGAGAGCAAACCTTCTCATGGACCAGGCCCACATCAAGGTATTTATTCCCGCTGAATTAGTAGTTCACAGCACTTTATTACACTACTAAGTACAGTAGGTTTTTCCTCTGCATGTCTAAAAAATCTCTGTAAATATCCTAATGTGCACAGAATTACTTAAAAGACATAGGATAATAAATGTTATTTAAATGTTATTATAAGGTTTCCCTCATTTATTTCATGTTTCTCCGTCCATTTTGCCAGGGACCTACATGGGGTGCTTTGCAGATGATGCCAAGACACGCGCATTGGGTGGCACAGTGTTGTACGATTTCCGGAAAATGACCATCACTCTATGCCAAGACACCTGCACAGAGGGGTACGACTCTAAAAACATGAGAAAGCACAGACACACACACACACACACACATGCTCTCACACCACATGCTCTGAGAGAGAGAGAGAGAGAGAGAGAGAGAGAAGTGTGAGAGTAGTTTGGATGCAGAGCCCAAACTGAAGTCCTTCAGAGAGGCTAGTGACTATCCTCTGTGAGCATAATCTGAGCCTTGTGTGTGCTGGTGGAGACAGGTGGTGGGGTCTGAGCCGGCTGCGTTGGACACGAGTCAAGCACAGCGAAGGCAGGAATCTTTTCATTCAGCAGGAAAGAGGCAAGGGGCCGAGCGGCACTCTGAATGCAATGGCTGACTCCTTCAGCCTCAAGACCACTGGGGCTAAAGCGTGTCAGCCCGACTCCCCTGGGTAGGGGAAGATTTGGTCATCGCTCCATACTCTTCCACTGAACAAAACCCACCTCCTCTCAAACACACATTTGAACATTAATATTTCATCGTTCAGTTATTATGTCTGGGATTTAATAACCTTACCTTGACATTTAAAAGTATAATGTTAGTCGGAAGGCCGGTAAACAGTGATATTGATTAAATTCCGTCAAATAAAGACCAGTGGAATATGTCCCCTGCTGGGTCTTCAGCCTCCCACAGGGACCACTTGGCATACACACTCGGTAGGGGTCGCATTGTGCTGAAAACCAGCCTAAATTAAAAACGAGAGAATAGACATGGAGGATTTATTCACCCCACTGTGCCTTTGGGCATTGGCATAGCCTAGGCCTTAGTCACTCTGCTCATGTCCTATGTAACATGCAGTATACTCTATTATGGCTGGCGTCATATACAGCTGAACTAATAGATCTTTAAAAGGATAAAAACATTTAAACAGTTTCAATGTAATGTATTTCAATTTGTGTTTATGACAATATTCCCGTGCATATAATAGCCTAATATAGGTAAGATAACCACTGTTTTGGGGAAATATGTGGTTTTAAATGTGTTTAAAAAGTAATGATATCCTACTGTATATTGACTGCTGTCATAGAGATTTGAAGTCTGATTACCATCCTTGTGTGTGTGCAGTGGGTTCCGGTATGCAGGGCTGGGGTATGGAGCAGAGTGTCACTGTGGCAACCGCATCACCGGTCCTCAGGCCCGCCCTGAGGAGTGCAGCTTGGACTGCAAGGGGGAGAAGGGCGCCCTCTGTGGTGGGGTGGAGCGACTGTCCGTGTACAAGCTGGACAAGAAACGTGCAGGCCAAAGGAGACGTGAGTGGAATGTTGTCCTGTGGTTTTCCCTCACGCAGAGTTAGCTAGTTAGCTTGTTAAACCAAGCATATAATGTCAACATGTTACACAATTTGGCACATTTTTGAAAACGTACAGTAAGCCTTCAACGGTTCCACTCTGTTGCACTGTTTTTAATCCCAAATCATTCACTATTCAAGCAGTCCTCATGAAAAGCTGTTTATTTTTCTTTCACATGCTTTTTTTCAGATAGCAGTCTGCGTTACCAAGGCTGTTTTAAGAAGCCATACAATGCCACTGGAACCTTCTTTATTCATAACACAGAAAATGATTCAGCATTAGAAGCCTGCGTGGAGGATTGTACTGAAAAGGTTTGTCATCATGTGCAAAAATCTCTGCAGTTTTTCATCTTCACATGTATTCACATGAAAAAGAAATTCCATACCCTTTCAACAATATCATATTACATCCAATCATAGCTTTTCCCATATTTGCTAACGGCATCAAAATCTTGTGCTTATTTCATATCCGTAGCTCAAGATAGGTTAAGTGATGGGCTGAGTAATAAAGTTAGGCTACATTGTAATTATGCCCTATACTGTAAATGCCAGTGTTGTGTTTTGAAACAAGACGATGTGAAAGACCCAAGACGTGCTGTTCATGCGCAGGAGCTCCCCCTAGCTGCAGTGAGAGGATCATCCTGCCTCTGCATTTCTGCCTCCGCTGCTCTGACTCTGAGCAATGGAGAGGAGGAGGGCAGGTGTCGTTCAGATAACCACACTAACAACACAGGAGCTACAGCCCTGGAATACTACCAGGTCTACCAAACCCCTGCTTTAGGTGAGACCTAGGCTGAATTTCATTTGATTTATTCACTCCAGCGAGTACTGGATGCAAGGATGTAAGGCAAGTATAACTGGTGATGATGATGATGATGATGATGATGATGATGATGAGGACAGTGATGATGATTCTGGCAAAGATGATGACAGTGCTTTGCAAGTAACATCAGCTTCATGTTGTGAATCTGTTGTCTGAATCCCTTTCACTATTAATAGTGAAATAGCAGCGTCTAGGCAGCAACATACCATAATATCCTGTACCATAACAGCCTGTTCTTATCAGATGCTAGGTGTAAGGAGAGGATGTTCATACCAGAGACTTCCACTTCCCTGGTGGCTCTGTCCAGTTTCCCTGGGGCAGGAAACACTTGGCTCCGCCACCTCATTGAGCTCAGCACCGGCTTCTACACTGGCAGCTTCTACTTTGATGGAGCACTCTTCAATGGAGGTGAGGTCACCTTCTCACAGGTCATTGCAATATTTGAGTTCAGTGCCTTGCTCACATAACAGGCTCCACTGACTGTCTAGCCTCCTAGATTGAACCATGTGGTTATATTTGGAAGATGAATACTGTATCTGCTAGACTGAGAGAGAAATAGTATTTACAACATATCTTTTAATTAAACAGCATCAATGGAAACAGGTTTCCGAATGAAGTTAAAATAAAGTTTGGGGACTCTTGTTGGGAGGTTTCAAGGGCGAGAAAGACTACTGGAAGAAGGGACGGACCATCTGTGTGAAGACCCATGAGAGCGGGCAGAGAGAGATAGAGGCCTTTGATGCAGGCATCCTCCTCCTGCGCAACCCCTATCACTCCCTCGTGGCCGAGTTCAACCGCAAATGTGGCGGCCATGTTGGCTATGCCACAGAAAAGCACTGGAGGAGCAAAGGTCAACCATTTTGTAATAATCTATGATAAATAATAAGTGTTCTTTAATAATACATTTCACCACTATATACAGTACTGCTCCTCCCTCTATTACTACTGCTACACTGTAAAAAATGATTTGCAATGCTTACTTGAAAAATGTGTGGAAACTCGCTGCCTCAAACAGGTTAAGTAACCATAACTAGCCTCTTTCAAGTTATGGTAAAAGATATATTGAAAGAGACAAGTAATCTTTACTTACCTTATTCGAGGCAACGAATTTCCACACATTTTTCAAGTAATCATTACAAATCATTTTTTACAGTGTACTGATAATGATAGTATGGTGATTAAATACTTAAGGCACACATTATCAAGCCTAAACACATCATTTTTTTATTATTAATAATATACTTTATGCAAAGTTAGTCAGAAGTAGGAAGCTGTGAGGCCAGTTAAAGGAGTTATCCGGAGTGAATCAACCCGTAGCCCTGTTGTCTGAGGCTGCCGAGTGCTGTCGATAGCTATCAGAACAACAGCAACTGCCCGCTAATGCTAACAGATAGGGGCATATGAAAACAAAACTGACATGCCCTCATGAGTTCGTGTTGGCTGTCGTTTCGTTATTTGGTCTACCGTGCATGAAAATCTGTCATTTTCATACCTATCAACAGCACATACCAACGTGAAACAACTGGGCTACGTGTTGATTCATTCCAGATAATCGCTTTCAACTGTGGACAGATTTTAAAATGGTGAGCGTTTATCATGTCTCCTGAAGTCAGTCCTCTTGTTTTGCAGATTGGCCTGAGTTCGTGGAGAGTCACGCCTCGTGGTGGATGTCGCACACACTCGGCTGGCTTCAGTTCAGCCGTCGTCTGCTGGTGGTTCACTTCGAGGAGCTCCGTGCAGACCTCCACTCCCAGCTACAGCTCATCACATCCTTCCTGAATGCCAGTGTCTCCGAGGACCGCCTCCTGTGCGCCGAGAGCAACCGCGACGGCCTCTTCAAACGCTCGGGGCCCAGGAAACCGACCTTTGACCCATACACTCCACCAATGAGGATGCTGATTGATGGCTACATCGTCAAAGTGGATCAAGAGCTCAGAGACAGAAACTTCAGGGGTCTGCCTCAAGAGTATATGCCCAGATGAAGGTGCACGCAAAATTCCCCAATTTGGTATGCTCCTCGTCAGTCTCTTGCTGGAGAAATCATCACCAACTGACTCTGTATGGATGCAAAGACTGCAAAGAAGTCTAACCTCTCACAATGCACTTTAATGATGGAGGAAGGTTTCACGGTTAGTCTGTGAACATGGTTGACATAAGTCCTGGAGTTTTTGACTTTGTTCAGATGGGACAAAGTGACTGGAAGAGAGAGAGATCTGAGGGGATCGGGAAAAGGCCATGGGTCAGATTTGAACCCCGATCCTTGGTGGTGCTCAGACCCTACATATGGTCCAGAGACTCTGCAGCTCCAAGCACCCCAGAGCCTGCCATGTGCATCGGTTTTGGATGAGAAATGTAGACTCAGCTCTCAGTGGCCTTCTAGACTCTGATGTGGTGTCTGGGTTGTGATAACATAATCAGATGGCCATGGAGTGAGAACATAGTGCTTAGACACAGCTGTGCTACTGTAAGCTGAGGTGACTAAAGCTCCTGTGGCTTTTACAACTGAAACAGGTTTACCTGTACAGTGAGTGAGTAGACTGAGCAACACTCAGAGTAGCACTGCTGTGTCCTTCTCTGTTTTACTGTGCCAGACATGTTGGAGTTTCCTTTTCTGAAGAAACAGTAGATACAAAAGCGTAGTACAACACAAAAACAACTTTGTAGTTTTTTTATTATAATTTTTTTTTTGTTCGATGTCTACTATGCTAATGTAGAATAATGTGTCTGAAATATTGCAGATAACAGATAGGCTATAAGATATAACAGATACAGTACTTTCTTCTGTAATGTAAGAACATAGTAATCATGCCAAAATGAGTACTGGCACAAGAGTGGGACTGAAATCCCTGAGAAAGGATTGTAGAAGTGTGGAATGGTCTGGAATAATCAGTTGTGCTAGATGGGTTGGGTGGGAAACATCTTGTTTTCAGAGACTTTGTTTTCAGAATTGCTGAGAACAACATGTGGATATGACTGCTCACAAACACACAAAAAGCTGACTGCACACAAATCTCCCGTGGAAACGGAGACATGTCATTGTGAGAGCACTCGTGTGGAGCGCCATATGTACAGTACACTGTATATTGTTCTCAGTTTCAGACACACTAAGATAATATTCCACCATGCAACATACCAGAATCCCAGACGGTTGTAAATATTTGTATTTTACACCACCTCCAAAATACAGTAACATGGCTTGAGCTCCTCCTCCTGGAATGGTACCAGAACATGGGTTTGTTTATACGTGTAGAGAAACATGCAGTGATGCTGTCTGAAGAGGCATATTGACTGACAGGTAATAAAGACGATTTCATACTAACATTAGCCTGTTGTATAATATAATATAATATAATATAATATAATATAATATAATATAATAATGTTTGTTATTCTCCAGACTAGGATGGTGATGGTGAGATTGCATGGCTGGGGGTCTCTGACAGGTGTGATGGGGAACAACTCTCCCTTTTACAAATTAATTTATTCAAGTAATATAATTTGATAAATTGATTATCAATATGATCGATTAATCTGAAATGTACATAGAAGTCCCTGATTCAAAGCACTGAACAGAGTAAATAAAACATAATAAGTGAATATCCACTCATGCATCCACGATTGTAGAGAGAGATGACTGGAGGAATGGGCTGGCCCTTTGGCAATTCTGAAATAAGTTATTAAAAGTTATTGCACCATGTGTTTCCATGACGTTTGATATTCCAGCACAAGCTGATATCACAGTGAGTGAATCCGTTACTGCTGATGAGGGCTACTCATTCCGCATTACAACATCTGGATTGTTTTAGTCCGTTTCAGACATAGCTGATATTTCAGCCTGTGCTGGTATTTCACACTATGAATCTTTGCTCACTCCATGTGAAAAACAGCCCTAGTTGTTGTGTCTAAAAGTGGAGGAATGCGTATGGAGGCAGAAGGCTTCCCAGCTTGGTTTCTGCCAAACGCGTCCGTCCAACCATCACTCTGTTTGTGATGAACAGATAGCAGTAAGGCTCTCCATCTGCTGAACAATAGACAAGCACTGCAGGCACTAGCAGTCTGCTGCTGTCTGAATTTATACCAAAGCAGACACTAAAACAGTGAAAATATGCAATTATTATTCACAGTATTGACATTATAAAACATGAAATGCAGTCGAACATACCACACAAACTTCGAACAACTCAAACAGTTGACTAGAGCGTGCATGGACAGTGTCAGTGTGCCACAGTGCCTTCAGTATGGTTGAGTATGCACTCTGGCAGACTAATAGTATTGAGTATGCACTCTGGCAGACTAATAGTATTGAGTATGCACTCTGGCAGACTAATAGTATTGAGTATGCACTCTAGGCAGACTAATAGTGTTGAGTATGCACTCTAGGCAGACTAATAGTATTGAGTATGCACTCTGGCAGACTAATAGTATTGAGTATGCACTCTGGCAGACTAATACTGGACTGACACTCTGCACTATATGTCCTACAGTATACTGTATGTCCTGTTCAAAAGCACTATTCTTATCCTTGCACACAATTGTAGTTTTTTGATGGGTAGCTTTACTGCTCTCTCATGATCATGTTTGTCTTGACAGTTAAATTGTTTTCGTAAGATAGTGCCCTATATAGATGTGTAATAAGGCAATTGTACGACAGTTGATGCGCCACTGATGACAATGACACATTTTTATAACATGTCGAGATTGTTTTATAACATTTCCCTCGGGGACCAAAGGATTTACACTAGCCATGATTGAGGGCAAATTTATATAGTTTAGTACATTTCATATGAAAAGGGTAATTGCTTCACATGAAAGGTGAAAACGTCAGCAGCATATAATATCATTATGAAGTAACTGTATGTGTTTAAGCAAATTCCCTTCATATTCTGATTAAGCCATAGACCCACACAGCCTCAATTAGCACCAAAGGTCAAATATGAAGGCAAATATGCTTGGTCAATGTGTATGCATACTGTGTAATATATGTATATACGTACAATATGTGTATGCATATTGACTGTGTAAATGTGTTGAATGCCTGTGTCACTGTGTCAGTGACACTAGTCTACATGCTGAAACCTAGACTTCTCCATTTACTCCAAACTCAAAGCTCTTGGGGTGCCATGGACTAGCGTGGGAAGCGCATTGGGCTTCTAAACTAATTAGATGCTAAGTGCAGGGTAAAGCTGAGCCTTCTTCTCCCACACAACTCCCTGAGCACACAGTCCGTCGAACAGATCCCCATTTAATTAGCTGATGGCCACCCCAAACAGAGGACAAACCATTAGATGAAGTCATCAGCAAGGACACTGGTCTAGTCTCTCATTAGTGCCGCCACCCCAGCCTGCGCTGATTGAGTCGGTGCTAACATTTAGAGCTTTAATGTGTGATTTGGCTCTGAGCTCACAGTTATTGAAAGAGAGGGAGTAGGAGGGGCATTATTTATGCCCCACCAGTGACCTTGACAGTGGTCATAAAGCACACAGCACACTCTTACCTTGTCTGAAGAGTGTTTCATTTACATTAAGCAGAAGCACAGCCAGTGAGGGGGGACCACTGCCTTGTAACTCCACTTGAGGATTTCAAGACACAAAGGGAGAATCATGAGGTACAATTAGGAAGATGAAATCAGTGCTGTTTCATTCTGCTGAAGGGAAAGCTGACATCACTTCAGACAACACTGTAAAAATGATTTGTAATGATTGCTTGAAAAATGTGTGGAAACTCGTTGCCTCAAACAAGTAACCATAACTAGTCTCTTTCAAGTTATGGTAAAGATAAATTGAAAGAGACAAGTAATTTTTACTTTACCTTATTTGAGGCAACGAGTTTCCACACATTTTTCAAGTTATCACTATTTTTTACAGGGAACAGCTTTCAATAAACTGAAGAAAAAAGGAATGCAATTTCTATGGTGTGTCTCTTAAATGACCATGACAGTGATAATATAAAGCACAGTACTCTTACCTTGCCTGAAGTGTTTCATTAACATTATGGAGAACCACAGCCAATGAATAGACCTTGTAATGGTGCTCAAGAATTAGAAGAGGCGAAAGAAGTATTCATTAGGTACAATTAAGATGAAAATCACGCAGTTTCTGTATATCTGTGAATGAGGGGAATGAGGCGAGCATAGCTTTGCCCTTAACCCACACCTGAACCTGCGGTTGACTATGACTAGTGTGTATTTAATTTAAAAAGAGTCTGATAATTAGCTCTCGGTTAGGAGAGCCATCCACAATATTGATACATTCTTGGAAAAAAAGTAAAAACAGCTTAAAAGCTATTGTGTTTTTTCATCAATAGATGAATGCAGTACACGGTAAGACGGTACACTGTAGGCAATAGCCTACTGTATCTAGAAGTGGAACAGGGGGAAAAGGCAGGCAGAAAACCATGTGCATTATCCATAGCAGTCTGTCTTGGGCATTGTGCTGTACAGGCGTGTCAAAGTAGCCTAGCACGCCATCCTATGTTCTCCACCAAAAGATTTTGGCTCCGCACATAGTCTAGCCAAAGCAGCCCAGCT
>JASCQY010004334.1:7500-10872 GCA_030264315.1 Sardinella tawilis
CATGAATAAGACATCACAAATCACATGCAGTGTGTGTGTGTGTGTGTGTGTGTCACTCTGCTGAAGCACTGGGGCAACAGGGCCTGAGGGGGGCACTAGAGCCTGAGGGTCTGAGTGTTAATCTGATTGGTGTGTGTGGGTGTGTGTGTGTGTGTGGGGGGGGGGGGTGCTGCTAGAGAAGGGAGTCCTCAGTGAAAGAGTGAGAGAGAGGTGAAGAGATCTTGGAGGAAGGGAAAGAAGAACCTTGAAAACGAGAGAAAGAAAGAGAAGTAAGCCAGAAAGAGAAGGACAGAGAGGTAGAGAGAGAAAAGAGTTATAGGGCTGAATTCACACTTGCAGTCCAGTTAATTGCTCAGTTAGTTGCCATCTTGTAAGTGGGAACTGGTAAGTGGGAATGAGGTCACTTCTAAGTGGAATCAGAGTCGAATGCTTTCCAGTAGTTGAACTGTTGTAAGAACAAGATGCTACTGTTTGTTAGCGGTTGTGTGTGCAGTGATTATGAGCACACATTGAACAGTCTTTCATCACAACATGAACACAAGCGTCGTAGCTACGCAATGGCAGGTAGGAGGCGCTGTGACGCGGCCGACCTCCTATCCCTTTACCACAGAGGTGCAGAGTGGGCCTACTGGGACCATTTCCTGAGCTCTCTCCTCCACTCACTTCCTGTCGGTCTTCACACCCCTATCACAATAAAAGTCTCACTCTTTTCATAATAAAGCCCTCGTGTGCTACTCTCTCTAACTAACAGGGAATAATGACCAGGATTACAAGTTACGAGCACGGTGTGTGTGTGTGTGTGTGTGATTCATTGCGGTTAATAGAACAGTGGAAAAGTAAGGATAAGAGTAGTGTGAAAGAAATTTGATGAATATGTAGAGGACCAGAATCTCTCTCTCTCTCACACACACCGCACACACACACACGCACACACACGCACACACACACACTTTTATTCCTAGGTAATCCCTTTGCATGTATCTTGATCAGTCGTTCATGTCCTTAAATCCCCTCAGCATTCGTCTGCAAATGAGCCTGCCTCTCCAAATGTATCCCTGACACGTGGATGAGCTCCACTCCGTGTGTGTGTGTGTGTGTGTGTGTCAGAAAGAGTGGGGTTCATTTGTCTCTGTGTAACGTCATTATCAGGGGGGCAGTGAGGATGGCGTCGCTGGCAGCACAGTCAGGCTGCTGATTGATGAGCTGCTGAGTGTGTGTGTGTGTGTGTGTGTGTATGTGTGTGTGTGTGTGTGTTTGTGTCTGTGTGAGACAGTGCTGTTCAGAGCTGTCAGACTGCGGAGTGGGACAGTTTCCTTAATTGACGTGGTGACTGATTTGTTTTGAAGAGAATCTGCCTTGCGGGAGTGTCTATACATACACACACACACTGACACGCGCACACACACACACACACACACACACACACACACACACACATACACATATGCTCAAACATACAGACTTAAACTTACACACACATGCACACACTTCCTGAACTCCTGGTTAGCTTGTGTAATTTGCGATTGTGTTTGATTGATGTTCGTCTGAGAGAGAGAGAGAGTGTGTGTGTGTGTGTGTGTGTGTCTGTGTGTCTGTGCGTGTGTCTCACTGTGAGTGTGTAAGCCTGTGAGTGGGGGCGTTGGTGAATCTGTGACTGTGGGAATGAATTTGAGTTCACTGTATACTTTCAGACATGATTTCTTTGCAACCTACTGTATGCCAGAAACTGACGTGTTTTCGAGCACATGAATGTACCACACTGGGCTAAGACCATAGCGAAAGAAAATCCATACAGGAAGCAAATCCAATGCCATCTTTTGTTGTTGTTGTTGTTGTTACCTGTTGTTGTTGTTGTTTTTATGTTCTTTCATGTTCTGTTCCAATAGCCTCTAATAGCATGTTGATGGAGGATACTCTGGAGAGTACATCTGAACAGTAGTGATAATATGACACACTAGATGATGTTCCTCAGGGCTGCTGTGTCGAGTCATAGTACTGGACATGCTGGGATTGGTCTCCTACGGCATAGTGGGAGGGGCTTTGTCCCCTCCTTCTCCTCTGTCTCTGTACTGCATCCCCACACCTGGCCTTGGCACAGATCTGCGTTCTCTCTCTCTCTTTCTCTCTCTCTTCCTCTTCTCTCTTTCTCTCTCTCTCTCTCTCTCATACTCTAACACTTTCACACTCGCTCTGTTTGTGTGTGTGTGTGTGTGTGTGTTAAAGAGCAAGAGCATGTGAGAGAGAGAGAGTGAGTGAGTGTATGTCGGTATAGGATTGTATCTGGATGTGTGTGTGTGTGTGTGTCTGGATGTGTAAGTGTGTACACATAGGTAGGCTGTGTGATGGATTGGTCGGTCAGACACAAAAGGAAAGAGGAGCTCTCACAACTCAGAGGGTTCCTCTTCTGTGTGTGTGTGTGTGTGTGTGTGTGTGAGTGTGTGTGTGTGAAGGCGGCTGTAAGGTGCTGAGAGAGAGGAAGGAAAGGAAATGGAACAGCATTAGGCTGTGATCACAACGGACATCAACGGGAGACAACACACCACTACACACACACACACACACACACACACACACACACACACACACGCTCTCTCTCTCACACACACATACACACACACATGCATTCTCTCTCACACATACATACATACACATACTCTCTGTCTCTCACACATACTCTCTCACACACACACACACACACACACATACTTACACACACACTTGCACTTGGGCTTGCTCTCTCTCTGCACGCTCACACTCAATTATACATCTGACAACCTGGCTTCAAAGGGCTTCTGGGCTGGAGACGATGTCCAACACATGCGTACACACACACACACTCTCACTCTCTCTCTCTCTCACGCACACAGACACACACACACACATTGAGGAATCCATACTTCACTGTTTGATGAATTCAACTAAATATCCCAGTATTTGGCCTCTGATAAGGTTACCCTGCAGGAAGTGGAGTGAACACACACACACACACACACACGCACGCACACAATATGATGTTTGTGAATAAGTGTGATTGTAACCTACTCAGCCGTAGTACACCTGGGCATGCTGCTGTGTATTTAGGTTGCATTAGGATAAAACAGGAGACTGCCACGTACACACACACACACACACACACACACACAAACACACACACACACACGGTTCTTGCATGGTTGAGGTGGTCTGAACCATGTGAAGGGAATACCAAGCATCCCATCTGACTGCTTTGAGCTAACAGGGTCAAATGTGTACACACACATACACACAAACGCACGCACACACACACACACACACACACACTAAACACTTAAAGAGATGCAGTGAAGCCTGACATACAAATACACCCTTACTGAAATGTGAATTTTTCCAGGA
>JASCQY010004415.1:0-10868 GCA_030264315.1 Sardinella tawilis
ACAAAGCCATTTGACTATCTTGTTCATAAGGATGGTGTCAAGACTTCTCATTTTGATGACACTGGCAGTTTCATTGATTTTTGAGCAAGTGATGTGCTTTCGCAGGTTATCCACTAGATTTTGCAGTTTGCACTAATTGTTTTGAGAAATGCACTAGCTGTTGTGCAAATGTAAATAATGATGTGAGAAAAGCACCAAAGCGACTGAGAAAAACTGTAATTTCAACATTGCTTGCATGCTTACTGTGCATATTTCAACTTCTCCGTCCATGTTATACAAACTCATACAGTTTGTGTGCAAAGACAGAAGTGCTTTAAAGGAGAAGTTTGGTGTGAATCAGTCCATAGCCCTGTTGTTACTGAATGCTGTCTGTAGCAAAAAGAACGAAAAAAAAATGGATGCAACATAGGCAGAATAATAAGCCAATAACTATTGTTAACTGAATGGGGCATGGTGAAATGAAAGTGAAAGTAAAACACTATGCCCCATTTTTACATACTGTTAGTTTCCCGGTTCATTATTCGGCCTTTGTTGTATCAAATTTTTTTGTTCTTTTTTCCTGTAAACAGCATTTAGTGACCTTGAGCAACAGGATCGATTCACACCAACCTTGTCCTTTAAGTTTAGAGCAGTAGTGTGTACATACTTTGAATACAGAGATACATTTACATTTGGAGGAATTACTGAATTTGTGTGTAAAGTTTTGAGAAAAAGGCACAGAGCTTTGAAAATGTGTGTAAGCAATGAAAAAGACTAAGTTTAGAGTAATAGTGTGCTGTGGACATGATATACAGTACAGTACAAATGTAATGTTATGATAAAAGTGCCAATGATGGGAGACAAAAGCTAACCTTTGAGATGTGTCTATAAATTATACACAGAATACAGACTTTCATATCGCAGCAGATGTGAGGCGTTTGCTATTTTGTGTGAAAAATTCATGATTTGGGTGTCAAGTTTTGAGACACAAAAGACACAGAGCTTTGAAAATGTGTGTGAGCGATTGAAAAGAACCGTAAATAACCCCTACTGTGGCCTACCTGTGTGATGGAGGCTACCCAGGATGAGCAGCACAGCAGACAGACTGGTCTCCATCCCGCTGAGTGGTGATCTGCATGTGTGTTTCACCAGAAAGGAAGAGACTTTCAAAAAAGAAGAACACCAAGATGAGATAACACACACAGCTGCGGTAGAGGCTCTTCTGCAACGCTAGTTTCCCCACACATTTGTACTTAACTAATTGCACACAGCAAGCTCGTATTCATTTGAATTTACAACACAGTTAAGTTCTTCTTTAGCCATTCCGCTCCACAGTCTGTCCTATTATAGCTCTTTTGCATGAGCTAACAGTGCTAGAGATATAGAGGCCATGCAGGCCTGTCATGGCTTATTGCGCTGGAGGGTGAGAGCCTCACGTACGGTAGGCCTACAGTATATAGACACAGCATTGGGCCTCAGCTTCAAGAGCTGAAGCTGCCTCTACAGTACATAGACACAGCGTTGGGCCTCAGCTTCAAAAGCTGAAGCTGCTTCTGTGGGAAGTCAACATGAGTCGTCCTCAAATCATTTCTTGCAATGTCAGTGTTATTCATTTTTTTCCCTCTGAACTAGTTGAAGACAGGCAGAAGTTGAAGTATTGCAGGATATCAATATAAAAAAGACGAAATTGCACTGAGCCCATGATCAGTTGAATTTGTTGCATTTGTGGTGCATTTGATGTACACTGCACTGCAGCTGGTAGCATGAGGACAGGATGTTGTGTCTATAAATATAGCCTACATGTAGTGCCCACAATGCCACTGTCCCACTGACTCAGATACATATCAGTCAGCCTGTCTGGGTTTGTGTGTGTGTGTGTGTGTGTGTGTGTGTGTGTGTGTGTTCATAAGCAAACTAGGTTTATTGCATATACTGTACACTGTAAACACGTGCCACTGTCCCGCTGACTCAGATACACATCAGTCAGCCTGTCTGGGTTAGTGTGTGTGTGTGTGTGTGTGTGTGTGTGTGTGTGTGTGTGTTCATATGCAAACTAGGTTTATAGCATATACTGTACACTGTAAACCCCAACACGTTTGGTGAACATAATATTTATAATAATAGAGGAAATTCATTACCAACAAAATTTCAATGTTTCAACTTGTAAATTTGAGTACAGTTTCTTGTTAATTATATTGTTACCTCATTCCCATGCCCATGATCCTTTGCAATACACTGAATCCATTAAAATGCAGCTTTTAGACTTTGTGATAGTTTCACGTTTTTTTATAGTATTCATTGCATTTATATATCAACTTAGCAAGGTTATATACCCCATTGTTGAGTTAAAAACACTATTACTTAGCTGAATCCTCACCATAGGTGAGTGACTGCTAATTCTGAATCAACACAAAACATGGTATAATTAGGTATTTTACACTTTAAGACCGTTTTCTGTATTGCCCAGGATGGAAACGAGTGGTTGACACTGAAATCTCGACGATAGGCCCTGTCGCTAGTTTGCTGCTTTACAATCTTCTCTGTTGGGCTTCAGCATTGCTCGCTATGTGGCAGGCTAATCCTGTTCTTAAAACACCCCTACGTTCGTTTTAAAACATGTGCAACTCACCGAGTGGTTACTGGCCTCCAACGATCTTTTCGTAGACAAAAACAACTTCTGTCTGTAAAATTCAGCTTCAAATACAGCGGAAGTTCATACACGGTTGTGGGGTATCTAGAAAAAGTAGTTCCAGGATTTAGGAAATATCTGATAAAAGACAACAGAAGTTGTATTTCTCGACAAAACTTTCTATGGAAGATCATTATGACGATCCTAACATTAAAAAGCTGACAACTCAATCATTAGGTTTGTGGGGAGTTTGGAGGTCTCCTCCTAGCCTAAGCAGAGCTACAGTCCAAGCGATCTGCAGTGCAATTTACAGTCCCTTTAGTAAACTGGGGTGGACTAACAGACTAACCAAATTCGAGAACTAGCCGCTACCGCTAACTGATTAGGGCATGTCTTTTTCGCGATGGTTTCGTTTTCACATGCCCTAATCAGTTAGTGGTAGCGGCTAGTTCTCGAATTCGGTCTACGTTGTAGCCTACCTACTGATGTAGTTCTGATACCTATCGACAGCACTCGGCAGCCTCAGACAACAGGGCTTCGGTTTGATTCACTCCGGAGAATTCCTTTAACTTGTTTGAGGCAACAAGTTTCCACACATTTTTTAAGTAAGCATTACAAATCATTTTTTACAGTGATAGGGCAACGTCACTTTCCAACAAACTTGTCCAAAGTCGTCCTTGAATCAAATAGGATTGTGAGAAACCACAGTGGAAAGAAATATTTATTTGTGTAGAAATAGTTTATTTTAATTCATTACTACTTCACAAATGTATTTATTATTACATTTACTGTAACTAACTACACTCAGCACTATTTAGCTTTACAGTATTACAGCAATTGCACAGATATGCCGTAGAGAGGCTATACCAAATCCATGCAGAATCATTTTCTTTATTGGGGCCCTTTATTAGCAAAGACACACAAACCCCAAATGTCTCTTTCCTTGTTCTTACTGTATTTTCAGTATTGAATGTTCTTGTACTATGGAAGCTCTGGACCATCCATAGAAAGGGAAAAAGTGAAACTGGGCACATTCAGTGGGGACAGTCCCCTGATTAATCCATCAAGTATCTCTTGCATCACTACCAGATTAACATGAGGTTGCGTAAATGTTAACATTATTGACAGATAACTTTTGCATAAAAGGAATGCAAAGAATCACAATGTAGCCTACAAGTATGACTACAGGAAAGTCTTGATTACAAAGAAAAGCCTTAAATCGATGTTGGCAAGAATAGAGATTGAAAAGTGGCGTGGCAGGGTGCAGCCATCATTGAAAAGACAACCCCTCCACTGGTGTGCCACTTCCAGAATCATCATATTGAGTACGACCTGCTGCATCTTGTGGTCTTCCACAAGATTAGTCATACAGATGAGGGGGCCCAGGTTAGATTTATAATGAAGCTTTAACACTGAAATTATATTTTTCATTGAACAAATGCCGTGTGACAGTATGCAGCAAACGGATGTAAAACCTACTAAAATTAATTGGTTTAATAGCATGTTTATGCTAATATGTCTGATTCCAGTGTTTGATATACTGGTGTAAAATTGACATATGATCTGTGAATGTACTTGGTATATGGTGTATATTTTACCGCATTGTTCTAGCAACCAAAGTTGCCAGCATTATTCCGTAAAACCACAGTTTTTTTTTTTACAGAGCACGGTGGCATAGAGGCTTGAGTCTGGCTGATGGCGATCCTGGGTGGGGCAGGAGATGGTCTCAGGAAATGTCTGCTACATGCACACACACACACACACACACACACACACGCACACACACACACACACACACACACAGAAATACATCAGCACTCAATGTGATTATCATAAGGGGCTTCCATGTCCGAACTGAGATGCCTTCAGTTGTAGACATGGTCAGCGATATACGCATCTGCTTCATCTACACACACACAGACAGTTGCTGTTTGTGAAGTAGCACGCTGTGGATACTACACACTGCAATAGACTGTGAGCTTGCTGGACTGTGTGCTGGACTGTGGGTGTGCTTACTTTAAAAGAGAGCGTGGTGTTGGTGTGAATCAATCAATAGCCCTGTTGTCTGAAGTCACTGAATGCTGTTAATGATGATATTGATTTCACTTGCTTTCTGTAAAGTTGATCAAGTTGCATGGACTTTGAATATTGTATTTCATTTATTTTTATTATTTTTTTCACGTTGGTAAAACACATGACGTGTACATATCGTAGGGTCACATGAGGTGATGTCACTATATAGGTGAGGCCTTCCTATTCATTGCTGACTAAGCCCTGATGAAGACCTGTGTGTGAGGTCGAAGCATGTTGGCTTTTTTAATGTTACTATAGCCCAGTTAAAATAAAGGCTTTTTAATGTAACTTCCCGTTTGGACACTTTGCTTAGAGTGCCTGGATTAATCCTTTTTCTTCATATGGACTGATCCCCGATATCCAAGAGCACCCAACAAACATTAAGAACACGCCAATGACTGCTTGAGCTACCAGCCACCTGTGTGTTTTTCGACTGAATGCTGTCTGTTTGAAAAATAACCAGAAAATGTAATGCAACATAGACTGAAAAACAAACCAATAACTAATATTAACTGAATGGGGCATAGCGAAATGAAACTGAAAGCAAGTTATTATGCTCCATTCACTTAAAGTGGAGGTTCTGAGTTAATTTTACTAAAGTGCTATGCACTATGAAGTCCATTCACATACCCCATCCGAAGATTTGTTTACCTTGGTCAAACATTGACGGAGATAGCCGAGCTTGACGAATGCCTTGATACAGCCGCTATTGGCACATGTCATATACTGTAGCTTGTAAATTACACCTCTAAAAATGCAAGTAATCTTGCCAAACTTCTACTGTAGCATAAATATGTTATGTACTCACAAAATGCTGCATTGTAAAATTTGTAAGTCCACCAAGTTCATTAAAAACAACTTAAACCCGATTGTTGGAGGTTAAATTTTCCAAGATGGCGGCACGTCGACGTCACTGTACAGGTTTGGTAAAAACAAGTAAGACAATAAAAGTCCTCCTCTTCCTGACAGAAAGCAATGCATCTAATGAAGAATCCAACAATATTTTGTTGCCAATACTACTCTACAACAATGATTAGTTGAAAATAAGTGGTACATACTTCAGAAAATAATAAAAAAGAAATGGATATTCTTAACCAGGTGATCTTGTGACTTTTACTTGCTCTTCCCTAACTGGTGCAGTGACGTTGACGTGCCGCCAAGGTAAACAAATCTTCAAATGGGGTATGTGAATGGACTTCATAGTGCATAGCGCTTTAGTAAAATCAACTCCGAACCGCCACTTTAATGTTAGTTGCTGGTTCAGTATGTACAGTATGCTTTATCCAATTTTCTGGTTCTTTTTCCAACTGACAACACTTAGTGACCTCAGACAACAGGGCTATTGATTGATTCACACCAAACTTCTCCTTTAAGTTGTTCATTGTAATGAAGGCTCTGTTTTGTAACTTGCTAGCTGTGTATTAAGAAAAGATTAGCACACGTTTCCTCAATATGCAGCTAAATCAAATAATCTGTCAATGGTACATCCCAGGTCGCATGCAGCATATGAAACAGAAGTACCGTATGCCATTTTGAGAACGCTCCATGTCCTCCCTCCTAATCAGTACACCTGGATAAGTGTGTGTGTGTGTGTGTGTGTGTGTGATGGTTCACCTCATGATAATGGTTCTCTTTAGCTTCTGCTGGGCTAATAGCGTCCTGCACAGTGCTGTATGTGGAGTGTCCCGTGTCAGAGACCCCCAGAGCTGAGGACGGCTGCAGACAGACAGAGACATGAACCAGCACTGTGGGGGAGAGGCCATTACTGACAGAAAGATTTAAAACACTGAACAATTCATCATGAAGCTGTTTGTGCAACAACTGTACAGCTTACTGGACAAGACATGTACATGTAATTTAACATTTATATGGTGGGAAAGTGATCCTGACAGTGTTCCCAATCGGTTCAGTTAAGTCTGCCAAATCAATGTTAGACTGACACCAGAACAGGTACTCAAAATGCAAGGTGACATGCATCTTACACTGTGTTAGAAAAAAATCAAAACAATTAAAATTGAGGAGATAAATATACTGCAAAACCCAATTGAATAAAGGTTGGGACATTGTAAAAACTGAAAAACTTTTTTTTTTCTGCGTTGTGGTTGCATTAGCCTAAGCTGTAAGGAGCTCCACGGAGAGAGAGAACGTGACAAGATCCCCCTCCTTTCCACTGTGCCACTCACGTCATTCATGTTCAGAAGCGCCGGAGATCATGCTGCCATACACATACCCCAATGGCATTCACTAGACACGCCGTTAGCTGTTCTTGCATTGCTTAGCCCACTAGGCCATATTACTAGGCCTATATTACCTAGGCCTCTGTCGCCTACTTTTCAAAAGTAGCAGGCATTTCAGGCATAAACCGGCAAGATATAAAAATGTAGGCTACTGCCTGATGAGATAAATAAAGAGCACTTAAACACGCTCAAGCTGCTTCCTAACCTAAATTTCTGTGCTTGCAAAGCTGTGGATAGTTAGACTATCACTACTGAAAAAACCTGGGTATTTTGGACATAATCTAGGCTAAATTGCAAGTACAATCACAACGAAGACAGGCCAGCGTCACTTTCGTATGCTTCGTATTCTCAGCCCTTGCCCTTGAGAGTGTTCACCCTGGAGCATCACTAATAGGGGGCGATGAGATAACTCTCCCTCCCTATGACCCTGAGAAGAGGAGAGAAAAGAGTGTTTACCATGACCTCAGCGTATTCTGATTGAGTGACACCTGTAAGGATCAGACCATCACATTAGTCACGCTCATATGAACACTTGTTTTCAATCCAACTGCTTGAACTATTTACATGAGACGTTTTTAATCATTTCCAGTAATTAACTAGATTAAAAGTGAAACATTTGTGTCCATGTAAGAAGGGCTAATGATGAACTACTTCCGAACCCTTTCGTGAAGGTCATGTGATGTTGATGATGTAAGAAATATCTCTGTACCTGTGACACCTTCTTTCCTTGATTTCTTGATGCATATAGCAGTACTCATGACCACAGCAGCAATAATTATGACCACAATGACCGTAGTGGTCCAACTGCTTGCTGAAAAACAATAAAAATGTACTTCTTTCCAAAATAAACAAACCCATTTCAATAAAAGTTGAGACACTGCATACAGTACAATAAACTGTGAATAAAAGTCCAAGCGAACTGAAATTTGTTAATGCTATATGGGATATTTATGGATGGTGTCGATAAAAGGCAGGAGCCTTCATTCATCCCATAATGGGTCTTCTAACTGCGTGCCTATGAAGCTGGTAAATGAGCCTTCAGTGTTGCCTGGATTGCCTATTAGTCATCTTATTAGAGCAGGAAGCCTATTAAAGCAACACGACTCAACTAGGAGTACTAGTACTAGGCACACAAAACCCTCTCAAAATTTTCCAAATCCTTCTAGAAGATGGTAATTTGTGTTGATGACAATCGTGCAATGTTATGATGTCTGTATCGTGGGGTTTCCTACTTCACCTGTTCCATGCATATCCTGGATGGCTGGTGGGAATAACACATATGTGACATTCAAATTAGTGTGAAGAAGGTAATTGAACAAATAGTCTGATAAAAAGTATACTTCAAATAGAGGTAGAAACTGTTATGTAGGCTATGTAGCCTAATAAAGTGTTGTTTTAAAAGCCTTACTCGATTTACACTGTTGTTTGGTAACACTCCAGCTGATGGGGTTACTATGGTTACAGATGACAGTGCCGTCTCTGACAGAGAGTGTAAGGGTGGAGTCTGTGGATGATTGTGTGTCTGGAGAGCACCAGCTGCTGTTACAGGTGGAGGTCAGAGAGAGGTCATGACCTTTACAGGTCACGGTCACATTACAGGAGTCACAGCTGGACCAGCTAGAGACCACAGACAGAACAGGAGCCTCCACTGGATCTGAAACACAAGCCTTACTGTGTATAAACTGCAGAAGAGACACATGGGACATGGAGTAACTGAAATATACAATACATAAGACCTGAGTTCATGATGATGATTATTACTATAATTATTATTGTTATTATTGTTAAAATAATAATAATAATTTAAACTAGAATTGCAATTCCAGGGAATTACATAGTGCATGCAAAATGTTGATAAAGTTTTTTTCAATTTGCAAGTTGTGAAAATTTCTGACAATTGAAGAAAATGTTGAGCTTATCTACTATATTATCCATAACAGAGTACAGATGCTGACTATGTGCTTAATAATATTTCTTGTCTGTATTTCCCATCCATAGTAATCACTCCTTACCATTAATTACTATTAGAAACTCATTTCACCACAGAGATCCATGTAGTTTATAGTTCTGCTTTGAAGTAGACTTAATGACCACACACTAACCTGCAAATGTAATGTCTAATGTGTGCAATAATGCAGCATCTGAACCACTCACCCAGAACATAAAAGATGAACTGAGCTTTGACCTCAGTCTCTCCAGCACTGATCTCTCCTCTGTAGAGTCCACTGTCATTCTTCTGCAGATTCTTCAGCTCCAGAGAGAAGGTTTCCTTATTAAACTCCACTCTGTCTTCATGGCTGAATACTGTAACAGCATCTCTGAGAGGTACATATTTCATGATTTTCTCTGAGCCGAAGTGCCACTGTATGAAATCTATACTCTCCCTCTCCAGCTGCTGCTGTTGCTGGAACTCCAGAGTGACGGATCCTCCAGTTTGTCTCACAAATGACTTCTCAGCTGACTTATCCATGGAAACTATAAGCAATTGGCTTAGATGTAGAAATTACAAGATGTATTACAGTTCTTTCAATTGCTTGAAAAAAAAAGTTAAAACCGATTCAGGTTAGAAATTATTTTCTTTCTTCTGGAACATCAGGAACCCAGAACAGGAAATGTTGAATTAAATGTTAAAATACTGTTTCAGAACAAACCATTGGCCAAAAAAATCTTGTTCAAAGCCCAGAATCTAATGCAGATATATTACTGTATATTTAAAAGTCATGCACTCACCTATTTGAATGATCCTGACCAGAAGAATTAAGAAACTCTTGTGCATTTTACTATCAAGACAATTAACAAAACTACAGATGGACTACAAAACCGGCACAGTAAAATGCAGACAAACAATAACTCACTACTGTGTTTTGTTTTGTTTTTTATCTGAAACCTGATCTGAAACTCTAAAAAAAAAAAAAAAAATGAGACCATCACCACAGTTCTCACTCACTGGTCTGTGTCAACTATGCACTCTTGCCTTAGTGTCTTTGAGGGGAAAAAGGCTCATAGGCGTAAATGGCAGTAAAAGCAAGGGGCCCTACAGCATGCGAAACTAACCTACACACTCGTACGAAAATAGTCATGACATCACAGTGCAGCTATCTATGATAAGACGCCATGTGCCCACCACAATAACTAATAAGACAGCAATAGGAAATGGCTCAAAACTTCCCACCTATGGGCCCCCTACAAATGCAAGGAAACTGTGGTCAAGGTGTGAAGTTGCAGCAGAAATGAGCAGATAACTTTGTGCTCTTGTGTGCAGCTCTTTTGAGAATTTCTCCAAGCCTAAATGTTGCACTTCTACACTCTTGCACTTACTGCTGACTTCATACCAACAGCATGCACTTTTAACACTTCTTAGCTTAGTTTCCCTCACATTGTGCTGTCGTTTGAATGTTTTATCCCCCTCTGCTCCCACGATAAGTTAAGGCCATGTGATGTCGACTGCAGAGTCGTAAATACGCCCATCTATATCATCTTGGACAATTTTTTAATCACGTGCATCTTGGGCTGCGCTGTTCGATGCTGCGCGATGCCGAATTCGCCTACAGTCAGTCAGAGAAAAGAGAAGGTGAGAGGTGAAGAGGCTATTCCCATTTCAGTCAAAAGTGCTTTTGTCATCACCATCTGGGGTCTGTATATTCATGAAATTGTCAGAAACAACAAGTGATGATGTCATCACGTAGCTCAGCCAGTCACGTTACTTCCTGATAGAGCAGACACTCAATAGACCTACGCAGTGACATCACGAAAATGTGCTTGAAAACATGCTTCTGGTTCCATTGCAAAAAAGCCTACGGAAATTAACATGCCACTTTCAGATAATCACTGCTGACAAGCTCAGTAGGGGGTGGAGAAGTCCGAGACGCCTACCACTGGCGGTTCTAAACGGGGGCCGACGGGGGCCAGTGCCCCTGTAGAAATCGTCTCGGCCCCTGCTATGGCCCCTG
>JASCQY010004455.1:0-10866 GCA_030264315.1 Sardinella tawilis
CACACACACACACACACACACACACACAGACACACACACACACACACACACACACACACACACACACACACACACAAACAAAAGTCACTATATTGCCCCAGCTCTCTACAATTAAGCCAAGCCATCCCAAAGCCTTTGCTTTTCAGCAACATATCCTTTTGCACAATCAGCCAGTCCATTGTTCTCAGTGCTTTTTGTGTTTCTGATACAAACGCCTTGTCTATCTGTGTTTGTCATGGTGTCAGATCTGTGTTTTCAACCCAGTGGTGAGCTGCAATTTAAACATGTGCTGATCACTTAGAGAATGTAAAGCAATGATGCCATTCAGTCTTGTTTCTCCTTGATTGCATTGCTCACAACACCCACTTGTCTGTGACCCTCTCTTTGTGACTTCCAGAAGATTCTTTAACCAGTTTTTTTCCTCTGCCCTGACATGGAAATGCATATTTATATAGACTTGACTCAAGAGTCTTTATGAAGGTCCCACTCCAAGAGTTAAAGGAAAAATCTGGAGTGAATGAGCCCATATCCCTGTTCTTTGAGGCTGCCGAGTGTTGTTGATAGGCATAAGAACCACAGCATTAGGTACAATGTAGATCGAATTTGCAAACTGCCAGCTAATGCTATGCAGGTATAGCAAAACAAAACTCCATGCCCTCATCAGTAAGCATTGGCAGCTGTTTCACTATTTCAAAGAACAAATTTTTTTTTTTTAATTCAGCAAATCTACTGTATCTGTTGCCCTTAGCTCCTTAGCACTCCATGTGTCAGGCTGCACATCACTCACACAAGCTCATCTTCGGGGGTAATTTTTCATAGGCTACCTCCTCTCCTTCTCCTTCACCATCAACCACCCCACCCTACCCCTCTCTTTCTTTTTTTCTTTCTTTCTTTCTTTCTATTTATCACCCAAACAGGCTCTCTGCTGCACACGGCTAGTGGTAGATTAGTAATGCCGCCCCTCTGGCAGTGCCTGGTGGCTCTCCAGAAGGAGTGAGACATGCGGTGAGAGCCTGCCAGGCCTGCAGTGCTTTCGCTCCATGGGGCTCCAGATCCTCTTCATACGTTACATAACAGCCGGGACAGAATGGCACAGCGAGGTGCCCGGTGATGCCCTGTCTGCCCAGGTGTTTAAGGAGGTGTTGAGGTGCTACCGCAGAGCAGTAATTAAAGACGGAAGGTTAATACTCCTCCTGTTCTCCCATCAGCCTGTTCCTGACATGCTCACATTGCTGGGCACATGCTGAGTAAGAAAAGTTATTTATTTTCTATAGTGAATCTCCCACATTAAAAGGCACACCAAATGTGCTGTTTGTGTGGGGTAACAGAATTTGGGAGGCACATGACAACCTGTGCATGCTGTGATGACGACGAAATTCTCGTCATGCGTTCGGCGTGTCCCAGGTGTGTGCGTCATGTGTACATATGTATACCACAGCCTTGAGAGTTTAGGAGTTTGGGAACGCCGTGTATCAATGATCATGGCAATAACTGGATCAATATTAAACAATGGATGCAGTGTTAAAGGAAAAATATGGCATCAATCAACCCCTCTGCCTGTTCTTTAAGGCAGCTGAGTGCTATCAGTAGGTACAAAAATGACAACAGTTGGTACAACGTAGACCAAATTTGTGAACTGGCAGTTAACACTAACTGATGAGGGATGAGAAGGAAAACATAATGAGACAGAACTTTGTTGTCCTCATGAGCTACAGTAGCGTTTGCTACCGTTTCACTGTTTGGCCTATGTTGCACAAAATTCTTTTGTTCTCATATCTACTGACAGCACTTGGCAACATGAAACAACAATCCGTCACATTGATTATTTACAGAATACATCCATAGCAATCGTTCTTATCATAGCATTCACTCTTGATGAATTAGAGTAGCTACACGGGTTCAGTTCTGCTGAGATAATGCCTACACACACTACAGTGAATTGAACTTTCTGTCATTCATTTGGTCATTGATCATTTGCCCAACAGTCAGTCAGTTCACAGAAATAAGATGGATTTGGCCATCTTGGAGTGACAAATTTCTCTCGAGCCGTGAAAGTGAGGTTCTTTTCTTGGATCGGAAAAGTTGGCCGAGCGAGTGTAAGTCATGACTCTGCAGGCCATGCTTTGAGGGGGAGGTGTGCTTGCACCTTCTCTTCCTTACTGGTGCGCTCATCTGCCGGCTTGCTATTCTGGCACGGCCCTCTGCCGCTCTCCTGCAGAGTGGGAAAATGCACAAAAGGGCCTCAAAAGAAATGCATTCAAGATGGGACCAGGAGGCACACCAAAAAAAAAAAAAAATGTCACAATGTCTGAATGTGCCCATTCAAACTGAAAGAAGCCATTGTTTATAATGAGTTATTTATCATATCAACACTGTTTGAGAGGTAGTACTGGTATCTTAGTCAGACACAACCAGGCTTTCAGATTATTAATAGGAAGAATGAGTAACACAGAGCAAAAACAACAACAATCAGATCAGCTCTGTGGAATTTAAATATTACATAATATAAAAGTTTTGGAAATAAAACCATATGGTAACACTTTACTTGAGCTTTTCATGACATGATCCAGTTCATAAATGTGTCATGAACGTGAATAACATATACAGTATGTGACTGTTGTGATCAAGTGTCATTTTGTAATGCAAATTTGACACTGTTTGGGGGTCAGACATAACAAAAAACTGAATGACACTAAATGGCGCAGTCATAAACATTTTTGAGTGTCTTTACACATTCATGATATATGTCATGTCATGCTTATAACAGGTTAATGTCACATCTCATGTCGAAAAAACTCAAGTACAGTGTTACCAAACATATTACTGTACTGTAAGTGAATATGTTACACAAAACAGCACCTAGTTAGATGAAATGTATTCTGAAGTATATATGGGCCAATCCACAATGACAGGACTGAGGTATACTGACATGGGCCAAATGGATGGAAGAAGACAGCACAGTAAATTGGCTGCTTTGCCACTGTTTCCAAAACCGTCTTGCTTTCTGTTATCCTGATATTGCAGAGCAGACCACCATTCAGTGTTTGAGGTCCTGTCATGCATATTTCATAGACCGACCCTTAAAGCAGACAACAGGATTGGGAGCTGATTAATGTAGCACTGTTTAGCATACTCACATCTGGAGGAGGAAGACGCCAGTCCATGGCTGCCCTGGCATGTATACATAATTCATGTTTTCTCTGGCTTGCTCATCCACTTGTAAAAACAGAGTCAGCTCTCAGTTATACCCAGGGATGATTAAGAACAAAGTGACACAGGAGCCACAATAATTTACCTCACACTTGACTCTTATTTTTATTTTTAATTAAATATTACAATGACTATTTGAAAGTAATGGACTTGACAGAAGAATGCAGAAAAACTTGGGGCGCTGTGGCTCAGCGGGCTAGTGTGCTGTACCATGAATCTGGGGACCTGGGTTCGAGTCTGACCCGAGGTCATTTCCTGATCCCGATCCCTCTCTCTCTCCCCACTAATTTCCTGTCAGTCTCTACTGTCCTCTCTGATTAAAGGCAACAAAAAAACTTTGAAAAAAAAGAATGCAGAAAACTAATAAAGCCACTAAGTTCCCTGGGGTGAGTTTAGGGCAAGTTATTTGATGCCATGTTCTGCGCAAACTATGAGCTGACATTGTCAGCCTGACAACAAAGACATCCAAATGTGATGTGACAGATCAAGTGTCAATCAATCAAAATCACTTACTGAAACCACCTGCCACTTCACTATTAGGTGTGTGTCAACCAAACCTGGAGGAGGGCTTTATAATGTGCATAAAAACACATTCTCTTGTACACTGAGAATTGTCTGTGCTGTCAGCTTCAGCTTTATTGTGCTCCCCAGCGCCGGCCATGTGACTCACTATCAGACTGATCAGCCAATAGTGTTGACTCAGCACTGGGCTGTGCCAGATCAACTGGTCCAGCCTGGCCCAGTACAGTGAGTCACGCAGATGGACCATGCAGTAGTGTGAGTGGAGATTTAGAGGTTCTGATCTGGAGTCACATGTACATAACATTGCTCACACAACACCAACTTTTTTTTAATATGGAAAAACACTAAATGTGATAAAGATGACATCAGTCTGTTTCAGAACTCTAATGAAATCCACAAACTCTCATACAGAATGCACTGTTGAGGTCCCCTCCACTGGAATGAGAATGTTACAGGAAGGCATTGCTATCCACACCTTCTACACAAAATGATGAAACTTGTATAAATTCAATCAGCCCCAGCTCTGTTTATGGGTGGATACAAGTAAAACAGGTATTACCGTAATAAATAAAATACTTAATGAATGCGTATGGATTTGTCCCTCACCCTTCAATGGCAGTATTTTCGAAGAAAAATAAATGAATGTTAATGTAAAACCTGACTCGGATTACGATGGACAATAGAGTCTTAATTGCCTTAATCACTCTTTCTCCTGCCCCTCCCTCTCTCCCGCTGCCTGTCGCTCTGAGTCAGAGTCAGAGGCAATGTGATCAACTTTTTTTCCCTGAAAATATTTAATCCACACGCTCTCACCTCTCTTGCATACGGTCTTTAATTTCTGAAAACTGCTCTGTGCGGTGCGGAATCAGTTTAGTGTGGCTACTGATGTGATTTAAATTTTGAGTTCTCATTAAAGAAATACATGTTCAAGTGGTTGTTTCAACCCTTTCTCTTTGAAGCTCACGGCAGCAATTTTCTTACATTCTGAGGCTCACCAAAAAAGCAAGATTTCGCGCAAAACCATTCAGGGGGAGCGCCCAGCCCTGACAAGACTGGCCAGCAGGGCGCGAATGATCACGACCGGTGTCTTCGGTGTTGTCATGGTACTGGTGCTGGTGATTTTAATACCCTTCCTGGTCAACTCAGCTGGGACTTCTGCGAGTTATGAGATGCTGGGCGCCTGTAGGATGGTATGTGATCCGTATGGAACCAAATCTCCAGCACCTGCTTCAGCCAACACTGCTCGTGACAATCATTTGATCCAGTCTCCACCGCCATATGTTCGGGGCCCCAAGGGCGAGACAGGTCGCATAGGAAGAATCGGCCCCAGAGGTCAGCCAGGACCGCCGGGTCCACCAGGGCCACCAGGGGAAATGGGAGAACCGGGACCCCCTGGATTACCTGGACCACCGGGAGAAGGCGCAGCAACCAATGGCATTAGCGCAGCAACATATAACACCGTTCCCAAAATCGCCTTTTACGCGGGGCTTAAAAAACAACACGAGGGCTACGAGGTGTTAAAATTTGACGATGTGGTCACCAATCTTGGCAATCACTATGACCCCACCACGGGCAAATTCACCTGTTCAATTCCAGGAATCTATTTCTTCGTGTACCACGTACTGATGCGCGGAGGTGACGGGACCAGCATGTGGGCTGATCTTTGCAAGAACAATCAGGTACGGGAATTTAGAGAAGTGAATGATGACATTGTTATAGGAAAACTGAATCAGTCAGTGTTTACACAAAATCAAAATAACACCAGAGATAATCTGTTGGTATCTAGCCTTGTCAAGTAGTTTAATATAGTGAAATGCTGATGTAAACGCTTTTTCGTGTATTTTGATTGACACGGAACAGAAAAGGCATTAATACTCCGCTTCAGACCTCTCTAATTAAACTTTGTCTGGTATTCCTTTAGGTTCGGGCAAGCGCAATAGCACAGGATGCTGACCAGAATTACGACTATGCCAGCAATAGTGTTATACTTCACCTCGAACCCGGTGACGAGATTTACATCAAGCTGGATGGTGGAAAGGCTCATGGTGGGAATAACAACAAGTACAGCACCTTCTCTGGCTTCATGATATACGCAGATTAATCTTTCCTTAGACCATCCCTTCAGATGGTCTCACCGTGAATTACAAGGCAACAACTGGAAACACTTATTATATGGCCAGCAGCTGTATCAACCTACCCTACCGAATGCAAATATTCTGAAACGTCAAAAAGGTTCGGTATGCCAGAACTCATAAATGAATGACTTGGGAGCAGTTTTCAACTGAGCAATCATTATACTTAAAACAGTGCGTAAAACATTCTAAGATATGCATACACAAATTATTTGACTCTGTGTAAGGAATGATTCCTGTGATGTAAAATCTACCAATTTCTCATGCTATGTAACAACCAAAACTAGACCATCCTGCATTGGATCACAACTAGCCCAGGAGGACTTTGTCACCACACTTAGGCAACTAGACAAAGACATGGGCCCCATGCATTTACTGACCTCTAATGATAACTAAGACTCCCTTGTGTAGCACAGAGCTGGGTAGCAGTGTTGGTACAGCAGAACTGGCAATAAACATCTCCAGAAATGTCGTCTAGGGATCAACCTAGAGTTTCATCATAAATAATGTTGACTGTACAAAAATTGAAATGCTATTCAATTTGACAATCCTTTGTTTTGTACTATCTGTCATGAAATGTAGCTGAAATTATTGAACACTGAGTGTGCATTTGTTGATGGTTCATGTAAAGTTTTTTCCTATGCATAAGACTATGGTGTTACCAGTTACCATTAAAACAGGTGGTTTACTACAGTTTTAAGTTTTCACTACAATAAATTCACATAAGTCTGCTCTGAGACAAGTCTTTCCTTCCACTTGTGGGATACACATCACTCAAAACATATGGTAGCCTAAAATTCACAACCATCAGATGGTTTGAGAGCATTTGCATCCATGTAAGTCTTCGCTCCGTTTCAATAGGACAACAACAAATGCTTTCTATGGATCTGGCAGGGACACTGTTTGTTGCTTTCATCAACAGGCATGTGGACTGTGCTGCCAAACTGATGACTGATGACTGAAGTTCTCCAGTACGCTAATACTGAGGACTCACTGAGGAGATAGCTGTCAATGAATGATGTTATGTAAGACTCAATGCATAATAAACTTACAAACAAAAAAACATGATTAATAACAGAAATATATTTTTTTTATCCTGACATCCGTCTTTAATTTCCATTTGTTGATGGGAAAAGTTTGCAGCTCTTAACTTGACACAATAATTCATTATTGTGTATTCATTATAAAACATACAAAGTTGAAAAAAACATTATCAAGTCAATGCACCACATTTTTATAGCACCATTTGAAATCTGCGGTTATGGCCAGTTTAATTATTGCTATGAATACCTGAAAATTGGATTTGGAAGACGTGCAGGCAAACAGCATTGTCTAGTGACTGCAGCCAAACAAGATTTGTGAACACTAGGTGGTTACAAATTTTTCCTTTTGTTAATATGTTTATCTTTAATTTCTTTAATTAATAATCTGTCCTTCATTAATATTAATCTTTTAAGACTCTCTGTGAGTTCTCATCAAAACTGGGGAGTGTAAAATCAAATAATCTTTGCTGAGTACCCTCAAGTCCATCCAAAGTACTATTTTCAGTCAATTTTCACTGGTAAAGGACATACTGTAACTGAACATATTCGACATTTGAAAACCAAATCCACTGTTGGATCACATAGTCCCTTAGCGTTTTAGACCATGGTCAAAAAAAAAATCAACTTTGGGCATTCATTATATTCTGTGATGGCACCAAAAAAATTTATCTGAAGTGATAGGATTTCTCCATTCATGCTGCATAGCAATTTGTATAAAAAGGGATTCATTTGAATGTTAGCCATTGCTTTGGGTTATCAATCAGGATCTTGTCGACCTGGTTCTGAGAGATGCCTCTGGACAGCATCTTGGGCACAATGTTTCTCAAAATGTGAGAGTAGCCATGCCCGCCATATTTGGTCAAGCGGTTTTTGGTGTGAATGTCATGTGCAATCACAATGCGGTCCTCATATCCTTCTTTCACAAGGAAGGATAACCTGAAACAACATACACAGCAACACTTAATTATCTGGGAACTTCGTTGTGATACATATCATGATGATATATACATTGTGTGTATTTCCACTAATGTCTGATATATCAGGAAAAAAATGATGCACATGTCCATAACTACCCAAAAACTAAGATAATGTAATAACATTTATATCAACAGCTGTTCTGGTTAATTACATTTATCGAATGTTAATGCAAAGAATGTTGGTATGTTAATACACTAATACAGAAGCACACTCCAACACGCATCCGTGGAAGATAAAATACCAGATGTAGACTGTGGGGCCTCTCATCTTTCTATATATGCAGTACGGTATGTATATTTAGCAGCAGCCTATAACACCCACACCATCCCTCGACACCCTACTCCCAACCCATCCACCCAGCAGAGATGATTACTTACGCCTGCACCCTCTGACTGTCACTGGGCATGTCAATGTCCAGGTTAAAGGGGTAGTCCAACATCTCGGTTCCAAACAAGTCATACTCCAGATAGCTGCCCAGCTTAGCAAATTCCAGCAGCTCACCATAGTCAAATATGGTCCTAAGAAAAACAGTAACACAGTAAAAGTGCTTGTGAAGTGCGTATAGATGGAATCTAGCCTACAGGGCGAATTTACTAACCTGATTAGGTTCCAATTAACACTTAATAAATACCTCATTGCTGATAAAACACTGTAGAGGTGTAGCATAAGCGATAATGACCTTCTATTCACAGATGTCAGTTAAGGGTATTTTTCAAGTGTCAAGTTCATCGGGAACAAATCCTCACCTCATACAGTTTTCAACTCTACCAACCTCGCTGTCCTCCAGTGAGAGCCTCACCTGTCCAGGTGTGACATGACTGTTTTGGAGATGTCTCCTCCAGCTTCCTGTAGAATGCGCACCACCTCTGTGGGGGCAGTGGTGTGCCGGCCTGGGTGGATGATGACGGGGCAGCCAAGCTGGGACTGAGCGTGTGCAGTGGCCCGCAGCACCTTTTTCTCACTCTCTGTGATTGGCCAGCTGGTACCTATCTCACCAATGACCCCGCAGCGAATGTCTGTGCCATCCGCGCCATGAAGCACTTCGCTCACAATGATGTCTGTCAGCTTTACAGGGGGAATGTTTGAATATGGATTAGTTAGTTTGCTGACTGGTGATACCTCATGACTGACTTCAACAAAACCATTGTACTTTTCTGAACAATGAAAACAATATTAACAATATTGAATTGGCTGAAAACAACTTTTTATAGCAGATACACATTGAAGTGAAAATTACTGATTTGACTGAGGTAGGTTAAGAACGGATTTTTACGTTGAAGATGACATTCACGACACACACCTTCTCCACGGTCATTTTCCTCATCTGGTCCGAATGAGTCGCGTCAACATAGTATCCAGCCCCTGCTATGATGTGAACGCCAGTGTCTTTGGCCAGCTGCTTCAATGCGGGAAGGTTGCGCGTAATGCCTGTGGTCGTGTTTTCCACAATGGTGCCCCCTCCTGCCTTCCGGTAGTAGTGCATCTCTTCTCGGACTGCCTCGATTTCTTGGCAGAGCAAGAGATTCTCGTGGCTGCTGTATGGGTTCTGACGGAGCCAGTGCATATTGCGCATCTCAAACGGCGCTTCCGACACAGCCTCGTCGCCAGGCGGTGGTGAGACATAGCAGCATTCGAAGGTCATGGTCAGGTGTTCGTGGGTCATGGTGCGACCCAGCTGGGCTGGATCCAACAGCCCCAACACCGTTTGGACCTTTCCGCTCAAAGCTGTCATCTCGTCTAGTAACGTGTGCAGAGAGAGAGAGAGATCTTCAATGTGGATTTGTCTGCTGCAATTTCATTTCAACAAAAGTGTAATCATTAATCACATTGTAGCACTACAGAGCATGCAGAGGAAACAGGACCAAGTTGAGGGCAAAGGCTAACTAGATATCTTGAAATGTCAAACAGCCTATGTGAAGGCCTACTATGCTTCTCTAACCAATCCCCACTATCAGAATTTAGTAGCCATGCAATGTCAACCACAGGGTGGATGTTGCTGCTCAGTGCGCAACATTTGAAACGGTGTTGGATAAATAGTTTTATTAAATAGTTTGATGTGCGCTCTAATACTGAATAAAGTTAAGAACAAGCGAAGTGCAACATCTCTTTCTTTTTCGCAGTATATCCGCAAACTGAGCGATAAAGACTAGTATATCAGTCCTCCCAATTTATCGACATGTCGGATTTAATGCCTGCAATAAGCCATAACCATTCAAAGAAGCGTGGCCGTGAGTTAACTACTGTACGACACTGTGATGTAGGTGTAGGCCACTGATTGATCGTGTAACTAACTCCAAGAATTACATTTGAAAACAAACCTGTAAAACTACCCACGCCTTTCAAAAGTGGACCAAAGACAATAGACCCAACCTGCAAGGGAATCCCTTTGGTCGGCACTGTAGCCTACCGCAAATGTCTTGCAGGAGAAGCAACAAGTTTATGGGCAGGACAGAGCTGCAACCTATAATACCGCGAGAGTAGCCTACAGCCGATATCGATTTTTTTTAAAACAACACCTCCCCAAGCGGCCACTCAGGGTATCACGTTGTAGCCTACCTTCAGAACGGTGAGCGCCTGTGGTAGGCCTATTATATATGATATATATTATAAATGATAGGCTAAAGAACTGGAAATGTAAATTTTTAATGTGAGAATATCATGCATTAGCCAACAGCTGCAATGTTTATTCAGCAAAGTCATGTACCGTATATTTCCTTGAATAAGGTAAATAATCTATAATATTATTGTGGTCTTCATATCGTGTAGTCATTTAAGTAAAATGCTGAAATGCCTAAGGGAAAAGAAGAGTTTTGTTTTTCTGTTTGTGATGATGGATCTTCGGCTGTTGCTCAGTCTACTGTCCTGAAAGCATTTGGCGTCACAGATGGATACATATGTGACAATGTGGTCATTGTATAGTCCGACTACGCCACTAGGAATAATACCTAGACTAAGATTTCTTTCAAGACGATAAATCTAAG
>JASCQY010004522.1:0-2500 GCA_030264315.1 Sardinella tawilis
TGTGTGTGTGTGTGTGTGTGTGTGTGTGTGTGTGTGTGTGTGTTTGTGTGTGTGTGTATGTGTGTGTGTGTGTGTGTCTGTGTGTGCAGGTGTGGGTGTATAGAAGTAATTTCGTACCAATCTCCTTGGCTCTGACAGCATCCGGCCTACGGACCTCTGTGATGAACTTGGCGGCGTCTAGTCGGATCTCAATGACGTTGTTGAGCAGAGCAAACACCGGCGCCAACGGGAACGAGGCCACAAACAGTGTCACGAAACCATACTGGATTACTGCACACACACACACACACACACACACACACACACACACACACACACATGTCATGTTTTTGCTGACAAAATTTACAGCCATATCAAGATACTGTATTACTGTAAAAACAGGCTCATCGATCCTGTTATCTTGAAGACAACTGAAAACACACACCCATACAAACACGCACCTGTACGAACAAGCACACGCCCATACAAACACACAGTCACAGACACATATTTTATGTAGAATAGGCATTATGGCAGGGTCCAAATATTACTCTCCAATAGCAACAAGCCATCACTCACTAAGTGCACACTGAATACAGGTGACATAAAAGGTTTAGCAGTTTTGATGTATAAAACACACACATGAACATGCACACACACACACACACACACACACACACATAAACACACACACACACACACAGTACATGCACACTCAAACACTCATACCTATACCACAACTCCACACATCCTGCATCCCGTGTGAGCAACTCCAAGCAACACAACCTACTGTAATGCATCCATAGCACAGTACATGAGCCTTCTATTCTATTACTCATTCTATGGGTCTGTGTTGAACTGCAGTGCTGAGCAGTCCTCCTTAGGCCGGCCCAGCATTAATCCTGCTCAGAGCAGAGCAGAGCCTCCCCTCTGTGCCACTCTAGTGCTAAGTCAGGCCAGTCTTAGATAGCATGTGTGTCAAACCTCACTAGGACAGGCCTCTGCCAAGGAGCTCTCAGCACAGCACAGCACAGCACAGCACAGCACACTGTCTGCTCAGTACACACACTCACAGCACAGCCTTCAGCCTGCTGTATTACTGTAAGGGGCACAGGTCAGCTACGCTACTGGGATTGACGTGAATTTCTGAAACTCTGAAACAGATACTGTACTATATTCGGTAACACTTTTCTTTGAAAATAAGAGTGACATTAACCTGTCAAACAAGACATGACATGTATCATGAACATGTAATGACACTGAAAATTGTTCATGACTGTCATTATGTCTCATACGTTTTTTTGCCATGTCTGAACCTCAAACAGTGTCAACTTTACAATACAAAAACTGAACGACACTTCATGACAACAGTCATGAACATTAAAAAAGTCTAATGTGTGTTCATCATGACATGTTTATGACGGGCTCACGTCACTCTTGAGCCGAAAACCATCAAGTAAAGTGTTAGCCAATATTCCCTAGTTCCTTGCATTAGAGTAAAACATTCCTTTCACCCATGTGAAAATCAACTGGAACTTAAATGTGAAGATTGTCAATAAGGCTAATATCCAATAACCAATATCTAAGCAGACCTCATGGTCCTCAGTTGCCCATTATAGGGACACTCTGCCTATCCTTCCTAAATCCAATCCTAGTTATATTTTGTGCACCGGCAGAATATACAGTATGTGGTGGTCTGCTAGCAATTTCCTCAACAGAGAAGACTTATTGTAGGCCTCTGTGTGCACTGTGCACAACAACTCTTCTTGGACTGCAACAATGCATCCGCCATGTGTGCAACCGCCCATTGTGTCAGGCTTGAGTTTTCCATTTACCTTGGGTCTAGGCCTTGCATGGTGGTAACATACATGTACTGCCTATTGCAATGTGTGTGTGTGTGTGTGTGTGTGTGTGTGTGTGTGTATGTGTCCACATGCGTTAGTGTGTGTGTGTGCGTTTGCGTGTGCGTATGTGAGCGTGCGTGTGTGTGTGTGTATGTGTGTGCATATGTACTCACTCATCTCCATGTACTCTGGGCTGAGGCCCTCGTAGGGCTCCAAGCTGTAGTCGTTCTCCCAGGGCTGCGGCTCCCGGTTGGGGTCCTCCCCGTCCTCCTGCAGGGCCCCTTCCTTCTCCTCCTTGTACTCGCGGTACATCTTCTTCAGCTTCCTACAACAGCAAGGGCGGTAGGGGATGAGAGGTGTGGGACGAGGATGAGACAATCACATGGTGAATCAGTGCTGTGGTTAATGTCAGTCAGTCAATCAGTTGTAGTTCTGGAGCCCTCAAATACTAATTCAGTAGAAGGGAAGACCAGCAGTTTTCGTAACTTCAACAGTTCTGTGGACATCTTTACTTGAATGTGTGTGTTTGCGTATGTGTATCTGTGTGCGCGTGCGTGTGTCTGTCTGTGTGTGATTGTGTGTGTCTGTGGGTGAGAGAGAGAGAGAGAGAGAGAGAGAGAGAGAGAGAGAGAAAGGGAGAGAGATAGATAGTCTGTGTCTGTATTTTAATTACAAGT
>JASCQY010004540.1:0-7500 GCA_030264315.1 Sardinella tawilis
TTCTCCTTTAAGACACCTTGTCCTCATCGCTGAACTCCACATGTAGTTTGTTCCCACTCTCACTGGCTGTGCTACCTGCAGAGCATTAGAGGCATTAGGCTATAACCACACGCAGTGACAGTGACACAGTCAAAATTATGTATTCATTTTCTAAATGCATAATGTTTCTGTAGGCCTACACATTTTCCACAATATAAACTATATAAGTACAGAAAGGCTCAAAAGAAATGCTTAACTTTCCGTATACTCCGGAATGTAGTCTAAGACAGGCTTTTGCATGTTATCCTGTGGTTTCCCAGGAGCAGCTCCTATGACGTGGACAGGATTGCATAATCCAGGAGTGGTGGCTGCTGCTGCTGGCAGCACGTGATGAGTACATACAGCAAGGCAGGCCAATGGGAAGACTGGCTTAGACCTATAGAGACATGACGCTCATGACTAACTCATGGAATACCCATTCCCTATTCCCTGTTGTGAGAACAATCTAGTTTCATCTGGAGTGAAATTTGATCAATCAACCAATCAGTCAATCAATATAAATGACCATTTGGCATAACACTCTTCCAGTAACGTAAAATTTACATTTATGTATATTTTTATGCTCTGAAAAATCTATGGTTCATAGTACATGGTTCACACTTCAACATTCCAGTTATTGATGGGAAATGGTGGGAATGTGGTTTTCAAGCTCTGTCTAGTTCAGTTTGTCTTTGAGGTTTTCAAGTGTCAGCAGGATTACCTAACCGGCAGGTGTTGAGTGTGAAATCCCAGACAGGCAGAAGACCATAAGGGGAGTGACCATGACTAACATCCTGTGGCAGGTAGTGTTTAGTACACAAGTTCACACCTGCTATGTACACCTTAAGGCCAAGATAGAGGCAAAGGTGGATGACTTACCTGTGACTTTGCACGTCACTTCTTTGCCAGTCTGTTAGAGGCAGGTGACACTCTCTTCAGCTCCTTAGCTTTGACTGCTTGTACTGTAGTGCTGTTTATCACTGACAAATCCACACTTCAGTGCCTTGAGTTCAACTCAACATGACGTTTTGGAGCAATGCAAAGCGAGGGAACCGAGCTGTGGTTGTGTCCGTTGGGGATTTTGAGCCTGGAGTTGAGCTGAGCAGACGCCCAGGAGTTGGCCGGGATGCCAAGCGGCTCCACAGAGTGCTGAGCCAACTTGGCTTTAAAGTGAAAATCCACAGTGACCTAACAGCAGACGAAATACACTGTTTATTTAAAGAAGGTATGTATTTGCTTTGTAACTTGTGATTCCTTAGCTCTTGAATTGGCTTAAGTGAATCCAATGGGTGACTGAATGGTAATCTTCTTCTGTATGGTGAAGTTATGTAACAGATTTTTTTTTTTGCATGATCAATGAGTTAAATTGCATGAAATGTAAATATGAAATGTATTTTTTTATTTGTTTAACATTGCAACTATTCATGCAATGGGACTAAATGGGACCCTTTTTTCTTAATTACCTTTGTTAATACTGGGTACAATGTTTGTGTAAAATCACTGAAAAAGGTGATTACAGTATACAAACCTAGACCAAACTACATCCAGTACTGTTACACCAGGCATCCAATCGCGTCACTGTGGCATCAAATTATCTGAGGTCAAAGTGGAAGAACATCTATGATTTGAAACAACATAGTCAGAATTATTGTACCATTCTGGACCCATCTAGTGCTCATGTTCTAAAGTGCATTAAAACCGATGAAAAGGATCGTTTTCTTGAATGGTTTGAAGGCATACCTTAGTTTGTTGCTTATTTACAGATTTTATTTGTGTTGCTTAATTGATACTGAATGTAACCGATGTATTTGCGACCCAACATACTGTAACATAGATGTCAAAGTGCAGTGTAATTTGTAAGTCATAAAGGACTGTGTAATCTGAAGGGCTCGAGCAAAACAGCACCGTAAATCATGATCATCTAAAATCCAGTCTGATAAGGAAATGACAGACTACAGGACTGAAGGGCGCTTGCAACACAGAAGACACATGACAAAATGGCACCAAGTTTCCAGGCATAATAAATAAATGTTAATCACTGCAAATGTAGTTTGGAGAATAAAGTCCCACAATGAGCGGAAGTTGCTTTGTTGTCTCAGGCAAGAGCATGACCCCTTAATAACCTTATTGTGTCCCCAGTGCACTGACAATAGACAGAAAAGGGATATTCATCTGTCCTGGTGCCTCTAAAACACATGGCGCCATGTACTCATGACATTTACCTTTTGGAGATATTGTGCTTAATACAATATTATACTGTATTTTCTCCACAGAGAGCAGAAAGGCTGTTGAGAACTGCTTCATAGGCATCATTTCCACTCATGGAGAAGAAGGTGTGGTGTTTGGGGCAGATGGCAATCGAGTGAAACTCTCTGAGATCTATGGGTATTTCAATAGCCCCGCCATGGTTGATAAGACGAAGCTGTTCTTTGTGCAGGTGAGATGTCACTACCTGTAGCAATTACAGTATGCTCCAATAAACTTGTGATAGTGTCACAAGATGACAGCACAAAACCATAACCTGGATGCCAGCGAAATCAATGTACCCTGAGAGAGAGAGAATGCAGTGTCACCTCAGTCTGATTACCTGGGTACTAATTATACTTTTCTTTGCAGGCGTGTCGAGGCCACGAGTTAGACAGTGGAGTGGAAATAGAGACAGACTCGGTCTCAGATGAAGAAGACAACGTCTCAGACTATCTCTCTATTCCTATTGACACAGCCGTCATGTATGCAACAGCTCCAGGTTATTCAGTCTTTTGAATTAACATTATTCCTCAGGGTCACACTCATTTTCTTGTTAAAAACAACTCCAATGTACCAAATACAACCTATGCATCCAAGTTCTACATGTTCTAACTCTTAATATGTGACAAATATATTTCTTGAGTCTATGTATTGTGCTTAAATCTATACCTAGTCACATGATGCTCATGTTCATCTTTATCTGCAGGATACAGCGCCTTCATGCACCCATTAGGCTCAGTCTTCATCCAGACTCTCTGCGACCTTTTGGAAGAAGACAAAGGCCGCGACCTGGAGATAACTCGTCTCATGACGCGCCTGAATTACCGGGTGGCCTACCACTTCCAGGCAAGAGGGAGGGAGTTGAAAGGCAAGAAGGAGATGCCATGTTTTGCCAGTCGCCTCACCAAAGAAGTTTACCCCTTCAGAGCCCCACAGGAGCTGAGTGGCATGCTTGGAAGCGCAGCGCTGCCGATGGACTCTCACAGGATACGCAAGCGCTCCATCAGCTGAGGGAAGTTGCTTACGGCAACTGAGCAAATTCTTCAGCTTTTCACGTGGACCTTTATGTGTTTAAATGGCAGAGAACCTTTACCTCCATGCTATGAAATGCATGCATGCTATGCACACATGCAACTCCTTTGTAAAAACAGGTTTGCTGGATTCAGTCAAATGTGAAATTTTATGTATATTTTTTTAGATGAATATTTTATCTTTTTGAATATTTATATTCATGAATAATTTACATGCTTTTTTTACTGATGCTTAACTACATTAAACAAGTACATTTTAATCGTTGATGTTCATCTCCCTCCGCCCCCTCAGTGCAATAAAGCAGCACTATCTCCACTGTCACAGGTTGTAACCGAACAACCAAAACTGAAAATGAAATATATGAGCAAACAAAATTGTTGGTTCAGACTTCAGACAGTGCCTCATGACTCAATCTGTCGCCAGTCACACCCTGCTTACATGCCCTGGGCGGGAACAGGATCAGGAACAAGCCACGGTGTTATTTCTAAGGAAAATTTTACCCAGTCAAATGGAAAGTAGCATACTTACAGTACGTACTGTAACAGAAGCATCTTACAATCAAGGCATAAGTTTCACAATCACCAAAGCCATATCTTTCACTGTGATAAGACATTCACCCAGATATACATAGGCCTTGTTCTGAGGGCCTTGTGTTGTGGATCAGGAAAGTCTGGATGCAAGGAAACGTGTAAAGTTACTGTAGGACTGTTCTATTCGCTGTCTTGTGTTTACAGCTTAAAAGCAATTTAAAATGTAAAAATCAGCTACAAAAGAGCACTCGAGTGTATAGTGGAACACAGTGAATGGACAAGAGGGACACAGAGAGTAAAGTATAATGTGTAAAGGTCAATGTCATTTGGTGAGGCCACAATGAACCCTTTTCTTCACCACTCTTCAAGAGGAGTTATGCTTTTGAAGTGAACTGTAAAAGATTTGTTAATGACTGAAGGTTGCTTAGCATTTGGTATATTTTAAGAAAATGTTAAACAGGTATGCTTGCAAAGTCTTTTTCTTTTTTATTCATGTTTTCAGCTTGTTGCAAATAGTTTAGGCATTGTGACCTTCTTTGGGTAGCATGGAATGCTTACTGAGTTGCCAACTGATTTAATTCTTTTCATATGGACCAATATGTTTTTAAATTTACACCAAAGTATAAACTTAAAAGGCACTTGAGAAAAACATCACTCAATCCACCTGGAAAGACTAAAACCCCTATGGAAATGTATTGAGGATAATGAGTATCCACATACCTAAAAGCAGGTTGCTTGCCTGTTGTCTGGGAGGGCTAAATCAAAGTCTGCAATGTGACCTGTAGCCTATAATAGATAAAAAATTCCGCTCGCTTCCAACAGAAAACAAGGCCAAAGGTCAAACCTCAGCCAAGCCTTAAGACAATGTAAAGACTAGAGTAAAACAAGGCCTGATAAATATTTATGACAAATCCAGAGAAGAGAAATGTGATTCTCTTCCTGGTCAACAAGTGAATGACATTCCATGGCAGCAATGATTCATCTGTCTGCTATGTCCTCATTCCACTAAGATGACACAACGTCCACAAGTTAGCCAGCCATAGCCTTCAGAGAATGCAAACATTAAGAGTATTTTCTTCTGGAAACATTCTCAAAACATTGGATTAGTGGTAGAGTTCAAATGGCAGCTTTGTACACACACACAAACACCACAGCTTTGTTTCCTCTTGCCCCCAGTCAAGTCCTCCGGTCTCTCTGAGAGTGCTTGTGCTTGTGGCCGCGGTCTCGGCCCCTTGACTTCCGGTGGGGGCCTTGAGGCTGCTGCTGCTGCTGCTGCCAATAGTGATTCTCCGGGGGGACTTCCTGTGGTCCACCAAACCTGTAGCGAGGTTGACCGGGGTAGGGCGGAGGGTGCGAGTGCTGGGGTCCCCTCCGGTTCCACTCCGAGGGCCTTGGTCTGTAGGGAAGCCTCATAAATGGAGGGGGGTCAGGGAAGAGGCCAGGCCCAGGGCAGAAGCCAGGAGGAGGAGGAGGCAGGAAGTCTCCGTCGTCATCAAACCTGATGTGCGTCCCCCTGGTCGGAGGTGCTCTGGCCAAGGGAAAAAGGTGCAGGGGAGGGGTGAGCACAAACATTCAAAATTCAAGTACATTGGGGTAGCTAACAGGTACCGGATAATACAGGCTAGTCTATATTGGCCAGACTGATTAGAGTACAAACCATCAACATACTATGACTAAACCCTCAACAGTTAACAAATGCACAAAATGCACAATCAGAAAAAAATTCTAGTAGTAGCATACAACTAAATTTTTGATGATGACAAAAGGAAATACCCGTAAGTATCTTCATATGGCGACTGGTGGTCTCTCTGCCATGATCTCTGGTTCCTGAAGGGTGGATGGTGTCTGGCCTGAGTCTGGGTGAAGGGGGCGTTAGGTGGCCTCTGCCAGGTTCCTCCCTGGACGGGCTCTTGCTCTGGCTCCTCCATACCACGATTGCTACCACAAGGCGACAGAAAACTAAGCTTACTGGAGAGACTTGGGCAAACTACATTAGGTTGAACACACCAGTTAACTGGCAACCGAAAACTCATCTCACTGGAGAGTCTTTGGCAAAATACTTAAGGCTGTACATATACATATAATCAGTTAACTGACAACTCACCTCCTTTTACGCCCTTTTTGGAGGTCGTGAATGTAGTTCTCCCTCTCTATGGCATGTCCTCTTGAAGTGTTGAATACTATAAGAAAACGGAATCAGTATTGTTTACAGAGGTTTATCACCATTCATCAGGATCGTTTGATCACAAGGAGGGCTGTGATTAAGGGCTCTGACCACAAGAGAACAACATTGCCATCTGCTGCCACAGGATGAGCTTTCTGATGCTCTTCCAAAACAATGGAGGAAATCTTCAATGCTGCAGCAATGAATCACCTGTGATCCCAATTAAGTGGCTCAGCTATACCCACCCATACCCCAGGTGCAGTTACTGCAGACATGTTGTGTTCTCCATTCCTCCCTCTATTACAAAGTTATGGTTTCTGGTGAGCACAGCATGCAACACAAGGGAGCTCCTTAGAGCTGGAGTTACAAACACAACTCCCTCTCCTGGCACACATGTGCTAGCCTGGCGACGCTCATCATATGTTCTCCACCAAAAGCTTTTGGCTCCGTTCATAGTCTGGCCAAGCATAATACAAAACCTGGTTCTCAAATATAAAAAAGTGCGTGGTTCAAAGTTGAAGCACCCGCCCCCCTCAAATGTCTTAGTCTGCTGGTGTTTTCCGGAGATCCAAACCTGTGAATAGCATGCTTGGCCAGACCGTGGCGAGGCCGCGGGCGCGGCCAATAACGTCACGGAATGGGCGGGCCCAGGCTAGTGTTCTGGTGTCTTAAACAGAATCAGATCACATTTTAGACAATTTAATGCTACAATCCAGATCATTACATGGGGTGCAACAACTTTTTTTTTCCAGCACAGTTCATTATTCTCCCAGTAGGTGGCAAGCACGCGCCACCATAAGGGAAACTCAGTGTGTCGTTTCAGGCTCTGGGGTTATGAAGTTCACATGACAGCCACTGCTAAAGGTAAGGCATTTGAAACAGGCGCCCAGCGTGCAGGCTGCTAAAAATGTTTCATCAGTGACTTTAAATATATATGTATATATTAGTAACTAGGTTGTATTTATAGCACATGGGAGGATCTTTATAAAACTGGCAGGTGAAATGACGAGTCATGTGATCTTTTCTCCAACTGACAACTATACAACTAGAAGGTTCCCCCCACACAACTGTGTCAGTGTGTTCTTCACTATTGTGGGAGTACTTACTCAGACAAGAAAACTAAAATAGATACTTGCAATAAGATTATTTTACCCCAGAGGAAAAAAAAAATGGGCCACACTATAACAACTCGTTACCCCAATCACTGGTTTGTAGGCTACGGCTTGATTGCGTAATGTCTTTAAGATGCTATAGCTTGTACTGTACCTCTTGGTTAAAATAGCTACCATACCACCATAGCCACCATAGCAGGTGAAAAAAAGCCATATTGGATGTCAGTAATGCCTAAGTCCCAAGTCAGCCCAGACATCCTCTGAATACAGCATGCAAATCAACTATCATATTCTAATTTCTACCACAGGTGGCCGCTGTGCATAATACCATTCAAGTGAGGCAGCCATTGAAGGCAGCAGGGCAAGGGAAACAGCCTTTGAATTAAATTAAGTGCTT